>CM038795.1:84917450-84978156 GCA_021764765.1 Vicia sativa
GAATAAAAATAACCATACATTAAGACCATTGTTATAACCATTACATTAATATGAACATTATTACAGACACATTATTGTTGAATAAAAACAACCATTACATTTATTACAGGAAGATTATTACCACAATTACAAAATTACTTTTTTGAACAATACGATGATAAAAAACTAAGACAAAATTAACAAAGTAATCAATAGTTTGAATTTCTTATTTATTTCATCATCACTCTTTTTTTTGTTGCACTTTCTTTCTTCTTCAACTCATTAATTTTCTTCAATAGAGAGTTTATCACTTCTTATGAGCGGTCCAGTATCTTATCATCATACCAATCAAATAATGAACACCATTTCCTTCCATGTAACTAAATGAAACATAAAATAAGGGGAAACTAAGAAATTACCCAGATTTTTCAGAAGATGAAAAATACTAAAAATTAGGGTTTTAAATGTACTTGGTAAAGCCCACAACCATAGAACCTCCGACCTGGATTATGAGATGTCCATGAAGTTGACAGTGGTGAATCCAACCCACAATAACACTGCATCTTTCTCCTTCTAGAATGTGTAGAAGCTCTTGATATTTGAACTGATTCTGAATCTATTATTGTTGGAAAAAGCTCTTGATATGGAATATCAGATGATGGAAGAAGACAATGTTAGAACACGATGGAAGCAGAGGAAGCCGTGGAAGCATAGAAAGCCATGGAGGCGTTACACAGAGATGGAAGCATATAAAGATGGAAGAGGTGAACGATTTAGGTTTCAAATTAATAAAGTATTTAATTTGCTTTTAATTTTGTTTTTAAATTGTTTTAATTATTTAAAAAATGACATGGCAATCATATTAATGACACGTAAAAAAAAAACTGTGCACCTAAGCGCTTTCTTGCAGAAAAATGAGTATGGGGGACTAAACTTATTTAAAAATAAAATAGGGGGCGATATTTGAGTTGGTGAAAATAGGGGGACCAAAAGTGTAATTAAACACACACATATATATATATATATATATATATATATATATATATATATATATATATATATATATATATATATATATATATATATATATATATATATATATATATATATATTAATGGAAAAACATCCTTTTAGAAAATTATTAAAAGGGAATTTAAAATTTTCTTATTTATTTATTACTAAGACTATGTATAATGGAGGTGTTGAATAAATGATTCAATAGTTGAATGCTTGCAATCGAATGTTTAATGAAATATTGAAAATGATATGGATTAATTGGAGTGAGATCCACATATAATATTTTACAAAATCTTATTGATTATTGTGATTATTTAAATTTTTAATATGTTATGAATGATGATGCAGTAGGGTGTTGAATTTTATTAAACAAAATTATTATAGTGAATAAAAATTGAATAAATATTAAATTATTAAATGGAAGAAATAGAAGATGGTATACAAGATTAAAAAAAAAAAGTAAGGCGCTGAATGGTCTAAGAAATTTACAAGATACAGGTTGAAGCCAAGAAAAAAACACAAAACCTAGATTCCTATCGTTCTCAAACCATCCCTCATTCCCAGTTTGCATCGTTCCGATTGTTTTCTATCGTCATCGGAAGCAACTGAGAACACCATTGAAATTGATGCTAGGGTCCTTCTCAAAGATGGGGCTACATTCGAATCATGTCTGTAACAATCTTCAGTGGCATCCTCAGATTCTACGTTATGCATTATGTTGAGATTACTTACAAGGTACTAATGTTTTCTCTCTCTAGCTTCAAGAAATTTGATCCATTTTTTGATGCTACCCAGTGGAGATTGAGTTGCATAATCTGAAACCATTTTGGTTTTTGTGGTTAAAGATTTGATCTTTTGATTGATTGATTGCAGGAGAAAATGAATGAAAGGTTGAAAAATTATGAGGCTGAATTGAAAAGGAAGAGGGAAGAGAAACTTAATGAGTTTGAGATTGAGGAATCATCAAAGTTTTGAACTTTCATTCCATATTGTAACATTTCTCTATATCTGATTTCAGACACCGACACTAACATATAGGAGTATCTAGTTTCAAACACCGACACTAACACATAGGAGTATCTAGTTTCAGACACCGACACTAACACATAGGAGTATCTAGTTTCAAACACCGACATTGACATGCAGGAGTATATTTTTTCCGAGGTGTTAATGCTACAGTTATTGTTGATTTTGACTTGTTGTTTTGTTGAGTTGAGTCATGATGCTATGAGTTTCTTTGGGTTGTTGAGTTGTTTTTTCATGATTTTGAAACATGAGATATGAATAAATATATACTAAAGCATTATTAGATCCAAGAATTATGATGTTTAAATGGTGATGACACAAGATTAAGAACTTGTTCAACTTGAATTTATATTGTCAAGGATTTGGATTATAAGCAATTGATGATAGAATTTTTAAATTACGTTTTAATTTAACCAAAAGAGTCAACATAAGATTATTCAACCAATTGAAATGTATCTAGATTCTTGCTTTGTACCTGAATAATAGTGCCTCATCAACCTGCAACTTATAATGCACCAATTGCACTTTAAAACTGCTCAAATGATTCCTATTAGTGTCACACCATTCACACTCATTATTCTTTCATTCATTGTCGTGCTTGGATCAGATTCTGAATATGATGTCGTTTATTGATTGGGTTGATTCCATAGGCATGTGTGTCTGTGTTCCACTGCCATTGCCATGAAGTTGAAGATGAATAACTTTAGTTAATAGTTTGTGGGTGAATCTGGGTTTGGATTTTGAAAAAGTTTAGATTTTTCTGTTGGTGGTGATTCTCTCGTGAAAATAGTGTTACATTTAGTGGATAATTTTTCAGTGAAAGTGTTTTGGGATGTTCATTGGCTGTTTGGAAATATGTTTCAGCCGAGAAATATTGTGATGTTCAATATATGGATTTATGAATTTGGAAATGAAGATGAAGAAAACAATTAGAACCCAAAAAACATTTTTAGTGATAGGTTTTCCGTCGCTAAATCGGTCACAAAATTGATTTAAACCACGCACCTAAATTTATGATTTAACGTGAATGTGTTTGGATAGTTAAAGGGTTCAAATGGTTTGTTTTTTTTAAAATAAAATTAAGGAATTAAAATGGATTTTGAATACAAGATGAAGGACGAAAAAAGAGATATCGATCCAGAATACAAGATAAAGGACAAAATAATATTTAGCCTGATTGAATTTATCTTGATCACTTTAAATATATGTATAATAGTATTAAAATTAATATCGTAAATTGTTGTAAAGATTATAATAGTGGTTAAATCAACTTATTCTGAAAAAATGCATAGGCTGAAGGAAGGTTGTGTTTCAATGGAAGAAGGACTGAGTTTTTCAATCAATGATGTGTTTTCTTTGTACTCCTATCTTTTTTATTAAAAATAAAGATTTAATCTGAACCATTAAAATGTTTAATCACCACGTGTCAAAGATCTATAACTAAAACTGGATAACCGGATCATTTGGTAACTGGAGCAGATACGCACTCCATAGTATTCGTCCTTAATTTATAAGACCCTTTAAGTTTTTTCTTGTATATAATTAAAAAAAATATTTTTCTTGTTATAATTTATAAAATAAATATTAATTTAATTTGGATATTATTTTCTCAAAATACATTTTTTTTTAATGTAAACCGTATTAAATATACTTTCTCTTTCAATTTTTCATAAAAAACAACTAATTGATTTTTTTTATATTATCTCCTAAAACATATTTTTTTAAAAATACAAATATTTTTTTTTAATAAATGTGAAAATTTAACTTTTACTTATAACTCGTTGAGGAAGTACTCTTCAATTTTCAAAAACTATTAATTATTTTTTCTAAACATACTCTTAATTGTATTACATTATTTTTACTGCAGCTAATAAATATACTTGTATATACATTAATTATTTTTTTTCTAAAAGATAAACTATAAACCTATGAAATTATATAAATAGTCATAAATTTAATATTCTAACCAACCTTTTTAATTAGCGGAATTTAGTTTACGGTTCTTACAATTAGAGACATAGATAATAATAATTAATGAAATTCTCAATCCACATAAAATCATTTTAAATAAGGTTACTCTCCTTTTTTATTATAAGAGAAACTCACTTTTTATAATGTATTTGGTTTAGACTTATTATAAGAGATAGGATTAAATATGTTTTTAATCTCTATAAATATGCAATCCTGCAATTTTGGTATTCTAAATTTTTTCTTTGAATAATTGTCATTGCAAAATTATTATGCACGTAATTTTAGTCTCTATTCTTAACCGATGTGTATTTCTAAATGATAATTATACAAACATGTGTAAAACGTTATAAAAAGTTCCTTGAAAAAAAAGGAACTCAAAATTTGATTTCTAAATCGAGGTTTTTATTACTTTAATCATTATCTTTTAAAATTAAAAAAAAAACTCATATTTAATTCTTCGCATTTTAAAAAATTCTAAAATTTGATAAAGAAATATTTTATAGTATTTTAAACATGCGTGAAAAAATTATTCAAAAATTCAAAAGTTTAAGAGTAACTAAACAATTTTCAAAATTTTAGAAAACAAAAGAGACTAAAATTGCATGCATCAAAAAATTGTAAGGACTAAAATATATTATTAATTTTAATAAAAACTAAAAACGAAAAATTGAATAATTTATAGGAATCAAAAATATATTTAACCCTAAAAAATACATTGACAAGTCTATTTGGTAAGACCAATTTGTGAGCTTATTATGTCTTATAGCTTATAGCTTATAAGCTCATATGACATTTTAGACTTGTTTAGTAACGGTCTTTGATCACGAGCTTATAACTTATTTTATTAGCTTATGGTTTATTTTCAGACGCTATTTTAAATAGCATTTTAGCTTATAGCTTATAGCTTATTATTTTTTCTTCCTTTTTTATCCTTATTATTTTAACAAAAATCCATTTTTATCCTCAATAATTTATTTTAAATTAAAATAAAATAATTATATATTAAATATCTTTTATGTCATTTTATATTTATAAGTCAGTTAAACCACTAATGTTACCAAACACTTCAATTAGCTTTTCAACCATAAGTCTCAACCATCAACTATAAGCTATCAGTCATCAGCCATCAACTATAAGCTACAAGCTACAAGCTATAAGCTAGCTTATTTGTCAACCACAATTTTTACCAAACAGACCCTGATTATTGAATAAATCTATAAAATGAACTTTCTTTTATGAGAGAGTATATTTAGATGTTGTCATCGCTTTCTAGGGCACATACGTCAAAGAATATTCTGTTAATGCTAAATCCCATTTACCAATTTGACTATGTAAAATTGGTTTGGACAACATGTGCTTAATAATATCAAAGTGAGAAGACACATACACATCAACAGACTTTATATATTGCTTCAGTTTAATACAAGAGAAATACAGACATAAGCATAGTTTTTCTATATCACTATACCTAGTTTTAGGATCATTTAGCATTTGACTAAGGTAATACACGGGTCTTTCGACACCTTTTTCATCCTCTTGAACTAACATACTTCCTATAGTCGAATCTGAAGCTACAATATACAGTCTCATACGCCTATCTCTAACAGGGAGGTGCCAATATTAGAGGCTTCACTAAATATTCTTTGATTTTATCGAAAGCCTCTTGATGCTCCTTTTTCCAGATGAAGTCCTCATTCTTCAATCGAATTAGTGGTGAAAATACTTTAGTTTTTCCACTTAAGTTGGATATGAACCTCCTTAGAAAATTTATTTTAATAAAGTAAGTTCCTTTTTGGTCGACGGAGGTTTGACGTCCATTATGGCTTTGGTCTTGCTTTGATTAACTTATATGCCCTTTTTATGCACCACAAAGCCAACAAAGTCACATGCCTGCACACAAAAAGCACATTTTAATGGATTTATTTTTAATCCATATTTCCTCATTCTCTCGAAAGATTTTCGAAGATGTTGCAGATGAGTCGATTTGTTGTTCGACTTTATTACAATATTATCAATATAAACTTGCATGAAATCTTTAATAAAGTCATGAAACATAGAATTCATTACCCTTTGATATGTTGCTCTGGCATTTTTCAAACCGAATAGCATGACAACCCACTCATATGTCCCTAATGCTCCTGGGCAATGAAACGCCGTCTTCGGCACATCTTCATCTTCATCAAGTATACTTAAATATTCAAAACCAGCGGTAGAGTCGACCAACATTTTTGCGATAGGCATGACATACTCATCCTTAGGAGTGAGCATTTAAATGTCTAAAATTAATTCACACTCTTAATTTTCCATTTTTCTTAATCACTGGCACTATATTTGTCAACCAATCGACATACCTTGCAGTTCTTATAAAGATGCTTTTGAGGAGTCTTTCTATCTCCTCTTTGATTTTTGACATTATTGCTGGAGCAAAACGTCTGGGTGTCTGCTTTACTGGCTTCTTTCCAGCTTTTATTGGCAATTTTAACTCGACTAAATCCCTGCTTAAACTTGACATTTCATTATAGTCCCAAGCAAAACAATCTTTAAATTCTTTCAATAAAGATATTACCTCATATTTCAGCTTTTGGTCGATATTGGCGCTGATATAAGTTGGTCTTTTATTCTCATCTTTGTCAAGATTTATTTCCTCTAAAGGGTCTTGTGGCTGCATGTTTTCAGGAGCCATTGGATCCTTTTCAAAGACCAAAGGCTCGTCGTCATATATGCAGTTGAGACGCTGTCTATCGATGTTTTCTTTGATCTCTTCATTTTTATCGGTGGCTTTGGCTCAATAGCCAAAGTAATGTCTCCCTCCAGAATTTGTATTTTATTGGCTTCGGAAGCCATATTTTCTTCAGCCTCTAACGCCAAATTTATTTATTTTCGGCAATATACGCCAAAATCTTTCTCAGAGCTTCAAGCTCAAACATCATTATCACTGATGTCTCCCTATCCCATCGGCCGGTTTTCAGTATATGGATCCTCCAAAGGTTCCACATCCCACATGAACCCATGGGTTTCATGCAGTTTTAAAGAAACGAATGTCTCATCTAAGTTGGCATACACTTCTTCACCAAGTGAGCATGGGGAAATTTTAGCAAGTTTCCTATCGAACTGCTTTTTCCCAATATTGTTCACATCTGCCATAAAATATCCTTGGTCGGCCTCGATGTTTTCCACAATTCCATCCTCCCTCCAGATTACCATGCGCTGGTGCATGGAAGAAGGCACTGCTCAAATGCCATGAATTCATTCTCTTCCCACCAAAAGATTATAGCTTGGCTTCCCTTGAATCACCATAAAGATAGTCGGCCTAGTCATTGAGCCGACAGTAATGTCCACCTAGATCACTCCCATAGTGTTCCTGGTTCTTCCTTCATAGTCTGACAGGACTACGTTATGGGATCTCATATCGGTGTCAAATTTACCGATTTTATTCAAAATATAATGTGGCATAATGTTAGCTGTCGCACCACAATCTACCAACACCTTGTTGATAACAATACCTTTGACTTTAGCCCTGATCAACAAGGGCTTCAGATGGCTTCTCATAGCCATATATGGCCTTTCAAAAGAGGCATCTTGGTTCTCAATTAAACCATTATTCATGACAAAATAACACGATGGCTTATGCAAATCCATCTCTTTAACATCAACATTAGCAGAATCTTCTACCTTAGTGAGACAGTCATACTCTACAGGCACAATTGACACTACATTGACTAGAATGTCTAGACTCTCTTCAGAATCCGACTTAAAGTCATCAGTAGCTTCCTCGGAGCATTTATTCGTAGGCCAATTTATGATTCCCCTGATTCGTTCCTTAGCGGTAATGTCGACTTTTACCTTGTACTGCTTTTGATTGCCTGCCTTATTTGCAGCAACCTGCCCAATAGCAGCTAGTCTTGCAGCCCATTTTCGACGCTGGAAGCGTCTCCATTGAGTTTGAGACATGTAGTTTTCATAAATATGGCTATTTCTTTCAGATTTGAACTCGTGTCGGTAGTTTACAGCCGACTTTCCTTTTGCATCTCTAGAAACAACATCAACATTTGATTGCCCCCATCCTTCCCTGA
This sequence comes from Vicia sativa, assembly GCA_021764765.1. Classification (NCBI taxonomy): domain Eukaryota; kingdom Viridiplantae; phylum Streptophyta; class Magnoliopsida; order Fabales; family Fabaceae; genus Vicia; species Vicia sativa. The sequence continues at coordinate 84,925,517 of CM038795.1, forward strand.
GGCATAATTCAAGTGCCTCTGGGAGTAGCAGCAGGAGGAATGAAACTCTTTAGCTTGGCCTGAGAGGTTCCCATAATTCTTCTAGGATCCCTTGGATTAGGGAACCTTTGGTTGTATAGCTTGGGCTTGCCTTTCTCTAGCTGCAACTTCTGAAAGTTTTCAGCAACAATCTTATCAGTCACAACACCACACCTAGGGCACAAACAAACTTGCGAGCCCTTGTTTTTGCAACGATAGAGTAATTCCAGCAAATACTCATTATCTTTTGGGTAAACATCAGTTAGGTCGACATTTGGACTTTCACCGGTATTTTCCTCAACCATATTGTTCTCTGGAAATTCTGTCAGCTCCATTATGTTTATTTTGACAAGTTCAGCAAATAAAGCTTCCTCCTGCCTAAGAGAATCAACATCGATTTTCATTTTTCTGGTAGCAAACTTCAGTCGGTCCTCTTGCAATGATTTTTGAACAAGATCCCTGAAAAGAAAAACATTGAGAGGTTGTGTGACCAAGATAGTTATCAAATTTGCAAAAACCTCTTTCCTGTCGTTGTTCTAATGGTGGTTATTTAGCATTTAGAGGTACAAATATTTGACCATCTTTAACTAACAAATCAAAAATTTCTTCACATTTAGTTACATCAAAAGTATAAGTTTTTGTAGGAAACTTTGAATTGTTTATGACAAGATTCTTTCCTTTGGTAGGAAATAGTGATTTACACTCATATGCTGGCCCTGGCTTCATTTCACCCACATCAACCTCTGCCTTAGTCGACGAGATATAGTCGGCCTCATATATGGGATAAGTATCATCGTAGTCTACATAGGCTACTTTTTCTTTCTTGGCTTTAGCTTTAGTATGCCTTACTTTTCTAAGCGCAACTGCTCAAGATGTCGAACTCTATCAGCCAACTGTCACATACTTTTAACAAAGGTCGGATCAATTTTATTTCTAATGGAGTAATCTAAACCACCAACATCCATTTGAACAAGTTCATGTTTTGCCACTTGGGTAAAGCATCTTGCTTTTAATGACCCAAACCTATTGAGATAATCATCAATAGTTTCTACAAACCTTTTGTTGATGTTTGATAATTCGACCAAACTAATTTTCGAATGTCCCTCGTAAAATTGTTCAAGAAAAAGCTTTTCCAACTTAGTCCATGAATCAATTGAATTTGGAGGTAAATTTGTGAACCATGTGAAGGCTGCCTTAGTGAGGGGTGAAGGGAAATGCTTTACCCTTAGGTTTTCATTATTCGCCATATCACCAGATTCTGTCAAATACCTAGCAATATGCTCGACCGTTGATTCCCCAGATTCCCCCTAAATTTGGTGTATTTAGGAATTTTCCATCCTCTAGGGTTTTCAGTTTGTAAAATATATTCATACAAAGGGGAAGAATATGTTGGCCTTTGAAGTGTGGCATTCATGCCATTCTTAGCCATAATTTTTTCGACAATCGTAGTTAGGTTATTCTTTCAGCTAATTCATCTTGTCGAAGTTGATCGACAATTTGATCAGCCTCTTGTTATCGATGTACTAATACCCTAGGTGGGTCGACAGCCAAATTCCTTTGAGGCACTGTAGCTTGTCCTTGATGGACAGTTTCAACTTCTATTGCCCCATGTCTAGTTGACCAGGGGCATCTAGTCGAATAGGTGGCGCTGTCGAGCAGTATTTCGGAGGAATGCCAAAAATGGCACAAACGTGTTAATTGGGCAATCACCTGTCGATTTGTTTTAGCGGACTGCCTATTAGTCTCAGCCGATTCTTGTGCTATAGGGTTAAATACATTACACATTTGGTTAGTTAACATATTAACCAATTCATGGTTACTATCATCCATTTATTGCCTTAATACCGCTACTGAAGTGTTAGTAAAGGACGAAACTACAGGCTGAGAAGGCACTCCTCTATTTTGGTTGCCTCTATTATTTCCTCCAGGTGCGGATCCTGTAAAGGGAGTTCACATTTTGAACATTATCTAACACCATGCTTCTTTCAAAGTCGACTGATATCCCGACATTAAGGAATATGAAATTCCATAAAGAGGATTTGCAGTGCCAAAATAGGGCACTTATGGGATTTTAGTCATAGTCATCGTGGCCCCTGGACTCACCAGCTGAGTCTGAGGAATATCTTGAGATGATTGTGGTCGACATAGATAGGTGGTGGAGGTAATGGTGCAACCTGAGAAACTATTGGATCTATCAAACTTAATGTTCATGACGAAACTTCATCAATATTGCGGTTAGTCATCCTGGGTGTACGTCTCCTAGTCGGTAGTTCATTATACTTTTTGGTTAAACTCTCACTTCTAAGTCTCATACACTTATGACATCTATCAACATACACTTTGCACTTGTCCTACTGGGTGTGCCAATTTGTTTACTATGGAAAATGGTAAACAACTGTTGGTCCTCCCAAAGTCCTAAAACTAAGGGTTACTCGCAAGATCGACCAGTTGATCTTAAGACATGTGCTAAGGTATACTAGTTATGTCGAAATCCTTATCTAAGAAATAGTTTTCTAAGACTAAGGGAACAAGTATAATGGCTTTCCACACTATGATTAGACACGACAGACTGGTGACTCGTGACCGACAGAAAGAGTCTAAACGAAACAATTAATAATTTGATTGCTCACAATATGATTCTACCAACTATGGTGACTCGTGACCGACAGAAGGCTGTGAACTTCAGACTTGTTCTAAATGAAGTAAGTGTCGACTGACTCTTTTGTTAACTCGAAACTTGTAACTAAAAGAGAATCAACACAAACGATAATGCAAAGAAATTGCTGAAAAGTAAATAAAATGCAAGTAAAGGTTTCAAAAGAAATGACTGAAATATAAAGGTTTTGCATTGAAATAAAATTGGTGATTGACGTACATCAAGCACTCCTCAACTCTTTGCTTCCCAACGCTCGGAATGAACAGAGTTTTTGCAAGTGATTTAAGTATACAAGTGAACATCCAAAAATTACATTTAAACTACTTATTTATAGTGTTTACAAAGTAACTGTCTAGAAGTAATCGACGGGTGACATTTGAATCCTAAGGTAACCACTTCACCAGATGTTGCCATCTATTTGGCACTTAAACAAGTTATAAATGGCTGGTAACTGTTTAGAGACTTTGAATTTTGAATCTTCCCGCTTATGATAAACTCAACCGCTTCTGGCTTGCTTTGACATGTACCTCTTTTGACAAGAAAAAATAGCAGAATTCTTCTAAGTTCATAATCCTTTATGGTCGACAAGACCAAATTCGACCATTTCCTTCGCTTTACACGCCTTGGTCGATTCGACCAATTTCCTCATATTTTAACATATTCTGCTTGTGGCTGACTCCATTGTAACTTGATATTCTCTTTGATCATTGTTTTCTTTAATATGCCAAAACCAAACTTTCAAACACTTTGTTCTCAATTACCAAAGGATCTTTATTTTAGAAAGTCACCCTTAACTTATGAGAACAATCTGCATTTAATACACGTGCTTGAATACCTTGATATTTTTCAAGGTAACAGCGACCCGGGACATGTAGACCACCATAGGTTCCACAACTGCGTCCTCTCCTAACTAGTGTAACGCATGATTGTTGAGGCTGTTGCGGTTGGGTCGATGTCCCATGTGGTTGGGTCGATGACCACTATAGTGTATGCGATCAGGATCCATATATGCCTCCAAATCTGCATGGCTCGAAGTACCGCTTTCGTCTAGACGTGTTCCCATATTCTCAAAGCTTGGTCGTTGTAGTGGGGGTTAGGTTCCATGTGGGGATGATAACACTCGTCATCTGAATAGGTTGGGTGAAAAGGAAATTGGGTGTTTAGAGACTGGTACCCATATGAATGATGAGGGGTTTGTTACAATGATGGTTGGTGGTATGTTGGGTGGGTTGGGAAATATTCATCAAGTATGCTAGTGTCCAGGATGAGGTGAGATGTTGATGGGCCCATATAGGGGTGTTGGACATATGCTTTTTCTTCGGAGTATTGTATTTGAGTGTTAGGCATGTGGGGGTATTGAAATTGTGTGTTGGGCATTTGGGTGGATTGGTAATCAGGTTGATATTGGGGTTGTGATTGAGTGTTGGTGGTCCTGTATCGTCGGATTGGTTGGCGGGAATTTGATGGACGTTAGGATTATTGTTGGCAGTGTTGTTGGTATTGTTGAATTGCGATTGTTGTTGGGATGTTCTTGGTAGTCTATCATGATTGTTGTTGGGGTTGTTTATTAAATGCTTTCGGTTGTTGTTGGGGTTGTTGTTGGTAGTGTTGTTGCGGTTGTTATTGTGGAGATGAGGTTTGGTCCCATTGGGTGTGTGGGTCGACAAATAGCAAGGTGAGACATACATTTCTGGTTAGTTCTGGATCTATTTCAAGCAATGTATTAAGTAGAGTGTTGCATAATTTCATCATCCCGGAAAATAGGAAATTGTAAGACATGTTCCGACGCCTTTTCCACATCGTACAAAAAAACCTAACAAAATTTTTCCAATTATCATATCCCCATTGGGCATCGACCCGAGATGCCAAGGATCCAAACATATTGGATCGTGTGGTATGTCTTGATACATACTGAACTACATCTTCACACGGTTGTTGTGGTGCATTTCCACAATGTTAAACCGTATAATAGCAGTCTTTGCAATCCAAACCTGTGCATCATCTTCATTGGGTATATGATCCAAATCCAAGTATGGTCTCCATATAAACTGTTGATAAAAAATATGCAGATTAATGATAAATTTTAAAATAACATACATTAAAAATAGTTGGAGTTAATAGGAATTACGTACATCATCCGATCCAAGGCGGTCTAACAAATTACGATAAAGGACAACAATGAATCTCAGATTCCTTTCGTAATCCACACCTGTTACACTATACCTAAATGAATGAACATATAATATATTGAGATTTTATATATATCAAATACATAAATAATTTAATAATTAAGTAATGCACTTACTTTGTTGCGTAAGGAAAACTGAACGGTTGATGGTTGACGGGATTAAGGTATTGCATTCTCCACCAACCCCATGCTTGAAGCAAGAAAGCACATCTATTAAAAGTAATTGTGTCTTTCTTACAGTTCTTAGATGAGGAACTGTATAGTTGGGATTGAACAGCGGAACTCCAACTATATTTTCCTATTCTATCAATGTCCCCAAGCAAACTTAAGTACATAAAATTTACACTATTTCCTGTACTTTCGGGGAATAATAGACTCCCAAATAACAACATATAATAATTTCGTGTCTTAATTATTTTTGCTTCCTCAGTGAAATTTTCGTTCAAACCAAGGGAATCATAATGCGCTCTAAGTGTGGTTAAAAAAATACCTTGGCCTCTTGCACTAGGACCTTCCACCATATCTCTACCCAACATTTCCTCGCACAGAGTGTTGGCTTGTTGCACCAGACCTTTAATCGCCTTACCATTAATCGGAAGACCCATCAACATGTAAACGTCCTCTTGTCAGCTGCGATGCGTCACTAAAGGTGAAAAAATAATCTCACACATCACTAGAAAATACAACTATACCCCCTCGTATAGAAATGCGTGGTTAGCAAAAACCAAGGCTATTGAGAAAATCTACGGTAACTGGGAGGATTCATACAAAGAGTTACCTTTCTACATGAATGCTCTGCAAATTTATGCTCCTGGAACAGTTTATGTTATGGAAATGTTGACGGCATATGCCCTAGACGGTACCTGTGTCAGCGTGCATGGAATATTCAGTAGAATTTTTTGGGCTTTTCGACCTTGCATCACTGGGTTTGCACACTGCAAACCTATTATACAAATAGACAGAACATGGTTCTACGGGAAATACAAAGGCACCCTACTGATGGTCGTCGCACAAGATGACAACAATAACGTATTCCCAATCGCCTATGCTCTAAATCGTCGAGGCAGAAACTGGAGGTGCTTGATGTTTCTTTCTAAAGAATCTTTGAACACACGTAGCTCCACAATGTGATCTTTATGTCGATTTTTGACAAACATGCTTCTATTGAGTCGCATTAACAATCCGCTAATGGTTGGCACGACCCCCCTTCTACACATGTTTATTGCGCAAGACATATCGTTCAAAATTTCATGCGCGAGATCAAAGATAAGAGTCTTCGGAGAACAGTTATTAATGCAGCATACGCACTAACAAAACCACGATTTAAATATTATCACAACCAGATCAGAATGGAAAATCCAGATGCAGGTGCGTGGGTTGATAATCTATCAGTGGAAAGGTGGACAAGGTCATACGACAATGGAGTGCGTTGGGGTCACATGACAATAAATCTAATCGAATCAATGAACGACGTCTTCAAAGGCATAAGAGCACTCCCAATAACCACTTTGGTGAGTTCAACATATTTTAGGATGGCCTCGTTGTTTGCACAAAGAGGTGAAATATGGAACGCGGTGGTACAATCGGACAACTATAAGGTGAAAGCGGCATGAAGAAATTTAAGGCCGAAAGTGCCAACCAACACTCATAATGTTACAAGATTAATCCGACATAACCATAACTTCATTGTCAAAGAGACACTCGATCACAACGAGGGGTTGGCTGAACACAGTACGAGGTTAAACTACCATCTCGTTGGTGCGATGTGGAAAGTTTAGGCCTTTAGAATGCCTCTCCAAGTCATTCGGCGTGTGCACATGTTCATAAAGATGCACTACTACTTATTTCTCCCATTTACAAGTCTGAGACCTTGCTCAACGTATACAACAATGCCTTCGAATTGGTAGCGAAACTAGATTAACGGCCTGCGTATGAAGGGGAAGTAATTTGACACAACAAACAAATGCGAAGAAATAAAAAGGGTCGTCCTAAAAGCAAAAGTGTAACAACTGAAATGGACGACCTTGACAAACTAGAAAGAAAGTGTGGTCTATGCCGTCAAGTCGGATATAATCAGAAAAATTGTCCCACACGTGCTACAAGCTCGGCAGTGTGAAATTTGTTTCGAAATTATCTGAACTTTTTAATATTATAACAAATTTTTTTTTCATTAATAGTATTTCTTACAACCATCAATACGCAGATAACAACATAAAACACATCATGATTAAAACAACAACCGAAACAACATGAAAATATAACATCAACAACACAAACAAATATTTAAGATACTACAACCGTCAAAACAATTTCATCGGATACATACATCATCGCCATAACGTCTACGTCTATTTTGACTTTCTCCAACCAAATTCGAGGTTGTCCAGTTGTGAAGTTCATGATCGTTCTTTTCCTCTGGATCCTTCTAATTTCTTCGCCTTCGATTTCTCCTTTAACCATCGCATCAACTCTTTCTTCATTTGGCATGGTAAAATGTGTCAAAATTTCATTTTCATCGGAGGTTTGGTGACCGAGAAAATAACATATCCATCTCTGGTATGGATGTATGGTGATGTCATGACACAAAAAAAGAGAGAAAATGAGCAGAGAAGTTGAAAAAATGTGAAGAATGAAGAAGACATGAGTGTATTTATAAAAAACACGAATACACGTAGGATCCATATGCTCCTACGTGTAACAAACAAGTGGAGGCGCCATATGGGATGGGTTAATCGAAGAGGAGGCGCCAACTGGAGTGGCGCCTATGTGTATCTGCTTAGTGCAAGAGTCATCTCAGATGACGCCTAAGTGTAAATATTTTGGAAAACATAGTTATTTTCGTAAATATTTTCACTATTTAAAATTTAAGTATAATATTTTAACTAAAAATTTAAATATTAAATGAACTAAAAAGTTTAAACTATTTATTTAATATTTAAATTTTTAGTTTAAACTATTTATTTAATATTTAAATAAACTAAAAAGTTTAAACTATTTATTTAACATTTAAACTTTTATTTTAAACTATTTATTTTAAACTATTTATTTAATATTAAATAAAATAAAATGGTTAAACTCTTTATTTAATATTTAAATATTTAAATAGACTAAAAAAACTATTTCATGATATATTAAATATTTTAATATAAATATATATATATATATATATATATATATATATATATATATATATATATATATATATATATATAGTATGATATATATTATATTTAATTTAGAAAAAAGGAATATGCAATAACAGTAAATTATTTTTACACTGTCAATTAATCACAACTGTGTATTATATTAAAATATAATTTTATTTTTAAAATACTGTTATGACGTGATAATTATATGAATTTTGATTAATTGTATGTGTAAAACTGATTTATACCGACATGCACTATCATTAAATAGTAAAAATAAAAGGTGCGAATCGAAAATACATTTTTGATGCACTACCATTAAATAGTAAAAATAAAAGATGCGAATCGAAAATACATTTTTGATTTTACGAAGTGCATTTCAGTTTATATCGAAAATATATTTTTGAAATTTTTTGATTATAAAATAAGATAAATCTTAAAAAACGAATGAATTGATACATATCAAAAATATATTTTTCGATTTTTAAAAATATTTTTGAAATTTTAGGTATTGCATAAGAAAAATCTCATTATTAAAAGGAGAATTTAAAATTTTCTTATTTATTTATTACTAATAAGAAATTTACATGATACTAGTGCAGGATAAAGTCAAGAAAAAAACCGAAAACCTAGATTCCTATATTTCTCAAACCACCCCCCATTACCATTTTGCACCGTCGCCGGAAGTAACAGAGAACACCATTCAACTCCTCTCCTCAATACCTCCTCCACTGTCCCGTCGCCGTTTCCTCCCCGTCCTTGTTCCGTTACGGTTCCGTGAAATCGATGCAGGGTCCTTCTCAGAGATGGGGCTACATTCGAATCATGTCTGGAACAATCTTCGGTGGCATCCTCGGATTCTACGTTATGCATCGTGTTGAGATTACTTACAAGGTACTAATGTTTTCTCTCTCTAGCTTCAAGAAATTTGATCCATTTTTTGATGCTACCCAGTGGAGATTGAATTGCATAATCTGAAACCCTTTTGGTTTTTGTGGTTAAAGATTTGATCTTTTGATTGATTGATTGCAGGAGAAAATGAATGAAAGGTTGAAAAATTATGAGGCTGAATTGAAAAGGAAGAGGGGAAGAGAAACTTAATGAGTTTGAGATTGAGGAATCATCAAAGTTTTGAACTTTCATTCCATATTGTAACATTTCTCTGTATCTGATTTCAGACACCGACACTGACACATAGGAGTATCTAGTTTCAGATACCGACACTGACATGCAAGAAGTATATTTTTCAGAGGTGTTAATGCTACATTGTTATTGTTGATTTTGACTTGTTGTTTGTTGAGTTGAGTCATGATGCTACGAGTTTCCTTGGTTTGTTGAGTTGTTTTTTCATGACTTTGAAACATGAGATATGAATAAATATGTTTTTTGATTCAATTATGATGTTTAAGTGGTGATGACACCAACTTGTTCAACTTGATTTGATTAGCAGCAAGTGTTGATAGAATTTTTAAATTAACATTTTGTAATTTAATCATAAGATTATTCAATCAACTGGAAATGTATATGAATAATAGCGCCTCATCAACCTGCAAATTATAATGCACCAATTGCACAAATGATTCATTAGTGTCCATATTCACACTCATTGCTCTTTCTTCCTTGCCGACGCCATTGATTGCTCATTGTGTCTTCTTTCCTTGCTGATGGTTTGATTTTTGATTGTTGTTTGGATTTTGAAATGTTTAGATTTTTTGTTGTTGGTGATTCTCTCATGAAGATGGTGTTACATTTAGTGGATAGTTTCTCAGTGAAAGTGTTTTGGGATGTTGATTGGCTGTTTGGGAATATGCTTCTGCTGTGAAATATTGTGAGTTCAATATATGGATTTATGAATTTGGAAATGAAGATGAAGAGAACAATTAAAACCCAAAAAAAACATTTTTTATTATAACAGGACATCACATTGTTACCCTATGATGTGCACACAAGTTAACATACATATTGATTAATTATTTAGTAGTACAAAATATTAATGCATATCTCTATTTATACAAGGGGAAAAATTGTCACATAGGTCCTAATAGAGTAAACTTAGTGATCAAGATGAAAAGTACATAAATAGTAAATACTAGAGTACCCTTAAAATTAAACTTAACAGCTATGCTAAAGAAACCCAAAAGTTAAGTATACTTTTGGACGCAACCTCAAAAGTTCTACTGCTTCTGAGCAACATCAGAACCTCATAACTTTGTTGGGAAGTTCGGCAGATACATCTTCATCATCTGATTCTTTTGTAAGCTCGGGTACAATGAATGACACGCCCCTTGACAGTTGCTCTTGTTTCCATCGTTGTTCAAGCTCTCCCCTTTCTTCTAGTAATGCAATTCTTGTACATCACATATGGTCAAGGAGGCAATATAGTATATTACACCGGACTTATACATCGCGGAGATGAACGTAATGTGTTGTGGAAAGTGGATGCAGTGCATATCATACTAAGAATTTAGATAATCATATCCATATGATACAAGAAGGATATTCTTTTGTTCTTCCTCTGAGATTCGCACGCTCGATTTGAGTTTCCAAATCGACTAGGCGGTTCGCAATCCACTTGCAGGAACATGTTCATAAAGAAAGGAATATTAGTAAATAAGAAAGATTTACAAATGCGAAAGAGTCACAAACTTCAAAACCAAAACAATTACAGCTCATTACGCGTACAAACAAGAATCTGTACTAAGATTTCGATGTAGATAACGTAATTGCTCTAATCTTGGCTAGTTATAGATCAAATGTTTTTGAATATTAGTTGGAAAAAAAGATAAATATTAAGAAGCATAAAGTCAAGTATAAGTACCCGTTTTGTTGTATCCTCTCGAAGAATTGTAGCCTTCTCTTGAAGATCCTTATGCCAATGCCAAAAGCACCGTCGTTAAATTTTTTGCTATATATTTAAGAAGAAAGCCTTTCATGGTGTCATGATAGTCGACGAATGAAAACTGATAATCGTCCTTCAAAATCTCATACATTTTTTCTTCATGATCTTAGAACTTACAAGAGTTAATTTCGGAAGCTTCTCGATCTACTGTTAGAAAAATTAATTCAAACCAAATAAAATCGAGACTAGAATCGTGTATGAAACACTTTCCTTATAGTATTTCAAGCACTCTTGTTTGTCTTGAAGTTTTGATGCAGAAATACCCAGGATAATTCAATCTTCTCGAGTCTGCGCAAGACCGACGAAAACTCAAATGTAGCGAAGAGTGTCTGGAATTTTAGTGAAGAGGATGTATGTTTTGTTTTTGAATTTCTGAATCCGAAATGAATTATTTATAGGCTACATTTGTATTGTTTCACAAGGTAGAAACCCTTGGTGAAACATTTCCGTTTACCAAAAGTTACAATGTTTGACCTATAGCAACATTTCCAATAATTGCATGTTTTCATTCTGCAACACTTAATGAAGTGTGACCACTTTCAAATTCAAAGAACAACTTCACTTGCATATTTATTTATGTCATTTTAGAACACACCATAATTATTAACTATTGTTAATAATTTATAACAATCCCCCACTTGTTCTAATAATGACAAGATCAATTCCAGAAATAAAAGGAAACAAAATAATGTTAATACAGTTAGGTATCTTTCGATTTGAACTTAACCTTAGTATAGACAATGCAAAGCCTAATCGGAACGTTAGGTAGCTATGCTTTGAACCGTTATCCCGTGTGACTAGATCGGCGTTACCATACACACTCTTTAAGGGTTCTTCTCCTATATATCTCGCCTAGCACTATTTATGGCCATGTGCTTTTCCTGTTTTCATGAATTTTTCATGAGAGAAGCTCCAACTCTCACTTTGAGACGACACCATCTCGAAATTCATATAGCTGAAGTTCAATTTGTATCTATTTCTTGAGATACATATCCTCTTCGATATAGAACTTCATTAAGAGTTTGAAAAACTCAACCCTCAATTATGTAATAGTCAACATTGTCACAAAATGTTGCACTAACTTCCGAATCAACGACTTGTTGTTACGTATTGAATCTTAGGTTAAGATGTATTAACTTCAGATTGGATTGCTATCATTGTCGGAACCCTTATTCAAGGAGTTTCAACCTTACACCTATCGAGGTTGTCTTTACTAAATCTTTGGCCAGTAATTTAGTAAATGAATCATTCAAATTATAGATCGATCGTATATATGTGAATAAAATGATTACATCTTTAATCAATTTTATCACAAAATAAAGTCTAGTCTTTCTATTATACTCTTTGCTGAATGCTCTAATTAAATTGGTTTGACTATCGTAATGTATAATCATGCATGATGATGCAATAAGGTTTTTTAGATGAAGTGAGAGATGAAATTATGAGCAATTTAAAATAGTATAATATAAATTGCAATGAGTACCTTAATTATGTCCATTTCTCTCAAATCTTTACTTGAGTTTTTATGTAGAACCTTCTTGATTAACTTCATCATTGATGCATGAAACTTTTATTCCTTCTCTTCTTTGATAATCTTTGTCTTCATCAAAACTAGATATAAGATTTATTCTTCACAATCTCCCCTTTGATGATGACAAACTCTTTGAATTTTGTTTTGATAAGATTGAAAGGTCCTCCAAGTTGTCTCCCTTCAATGGTGAATTTTGTAATGACAAATTCAAACTTTTGATTTCATTGTTTTAGTTCATATTTTTAATCTATGCAAGGATTTGACAAGCTTCCACACTTTTTGTTCATCACTAAAAAGTACATAACCTTCTGGTTTTCAATGTAAACCTCCTCATCGAGATCTCCATTAGGAATGTCGTTTTGACATCCTTTTGATGAACTATATGGCCGTGCAAGGAAGCCAAAGCAAATAAAATTCCAACTTTCGTTGTGCTTCCTTCTAGTACATATGTATCAAAATAATCAACACCTTTTTGTTGAAAATTAAATCCATGTAATTTTGGATGTCATCCTTCCAAAATCAGAGTCCTTGGAAGCTATCACTCCCTTATAAATCTTAGGACGATCTTCTACTTGAAGAATAATAGGAATCTTCCAAACAAATCTCACACTATTTCCTTCTAAACAAGAGAAACGAGTCGAAAGCGATTTTGTTCAGTCCTAAATTCTTAATATTTCAGACTCTCTAACTTATCTTTAGTTTTTGGATATGTTTTAACAATCCGTAAAGAACTTTCAGTTTGTGTTACAACAATCCACATAGAAACTTTCTCACGAGGCTCTAAATATGTGAAAATTTTAAATTCATTATCCTTCGTGATAAAGTTATCAAAATTCAATATCTCAAGTTCGACTCCAAACTCAAAATTCTATATAAATCGTGATCCATTTCAAATGATCTTTTTATACCTTATAATAATAACTATCATTGAACACGAACATGTTTTTCCTTTATGATTCAAATTTAAATTTAATTGGATAATTTAAATTTTAAATTAAACAATTATATTAGTACAATTTAAAGAATAAATAGAATATACATTTTTTAAAACAAACTGTACATTCATATTCATAGTCTAGAATTCAATTTTTGATTTGGATGCAGTTTCTTAGCCTTAATCCTGACGTTTTACATAATCATGACATAATTTAATATGATATTTATATGTGTTTCATCCGTTGTGCTAATATTTAACACAAATATATTTCATACTGGATATGTGGATATCCTATTCATATACTGGATACTGGAAATTTTACATTATCAATATGGCAAGCAAAACACTAGTGTTCCTAATATTAAACATCTAAAATATATGACTGTAAATTCATTCTCCAGGTAATACAATGTGCTTACACCGTATAGTGCCATTCATAGTTCATATGTATTTAAATTCACACAATATCAGCATGTAAAATGGATTTAACGTACATCAATGTCACGATTTTAATATATGCATATGTATTAATATGAAATGAAACTAAGTAAAAACCAATAATCACTACTGGACGAAATTTGTAATCCAATGAAAGTACTCATTACATATAACAACAACAATACAACAATATTTAGACTATGTTAATATTTCATCAAAGCACTATTTACAATTAATACCAGAAAATGATAATATTGATAATTTAACTCAACTATCAACTGGTAGAAAAAAAATTCATTTGAATCTTGATTTTATGTTTTTTTTTATACGGTGCTTTGATTTTTAAGGTAAAGAATAAGAACGTACCTGGATTCATAATGTTAATTTGTGTAATATTTTGTCTTTAGTTATTTTCTTTGGTGTTTGAAACTGAAACCTCGATAACCATTGCTTGACAAACTATAAGATTGTTAGAAAAATTAATTCAAACCAAATAAAATCGAGGCTAGAATCGTGTACGAAACACTTTCTTTATAGTATTTCAAACACTCCCGTTTGTCTTGAAGTTTTGATGCAGGAATACCCAGGATAATTCAGCCTTCTCGAGTCTGCGCAAGACCGACGAAAACTCGAATGTAGCGAAGAGTGTCTGGAATTTTAGTGAAGAAGATGTATGTTTTGTTTTTGAATTTCTGAATCCGAAATAAATTATTTATAGGCTACATTTGTATTGTTTCACAAGGTAGAGACACTTGGTGAAACATTTCCTTTTACCAAAAGTTACAATGTTTGGCCTATAGCAACATTTTCAAGAGTTGCATGTTTTTATTCTGCAACACTTCATGAAGTGTGGCCACTTTCAAATTCAAAGAACAATTTCAGTTGCATATTTTTTTTTGTCATTTTAAAACACACCATAATTATTAATTATTGTTAATAATTTATAACATTTACTTTCAGTACATGTCTGATCATTGATATTCTTGTTGTTTGTAGAACAAATTTTGTTTTGATCATGATTTTCCTTCTGAGACGAATCATTTGATTTTTTAGCAATGTGAAACTTAAGACGAGAATATATCTTATCGATTGGCATTTTTTTCTTTCCTAAGATAGGATACAACTTGTCGTCAATGCATAATTTTCTCTTGTTTTTGGGATGAGAAAGTTTCTTCTCCTTAATGTATTCACATACGACAAATTTTACACCCGATTGTATCATTGGTTCAGTTTCATATCTCCCTATGGATTCAATGAAGTTAGTTAGAGGTCTTGATTCCCACCCGACAAATTCCAATGGACTGATCCACTTCCGTTTCTTCAGCTTATGCATACTTGTACAATCTTCGTTACAATTAGTGCCATTCTGTTTTTCTTCTTCGTTTTCACAGTGACTTGTATGAGACACGAAATCTTCACGAATTCTATTGTTCAGAAGTGTGGTAGGAACATCTTCATCGGTTAGTCCTTCTTGTATCTTGACAAAAACAAGACATAAAAACAATGATTCCAAAATGTAAACCAAACCACTAAAATAACATAGTTTAATCATCACTTATCCATCATCAGAATCATCACATTTTACCTCCATAAACTCAGGGACTAATGGCTCACACCTCGACAGTTGTTAATGTTTCCATCATTGTTCAAGCTCTTCCTTTTCTTCTAATAATGGGATTTTTGTACAACACAAATGGTCAAGGAAGCTATATAAAATAGTATCTTTCTTCGGACTTATAAATAAGCAAAATATTACTTGTATTTAGCCTAAATATGGAACAGATACATGTTGGTGAATATGGAGGAAGAAGAGAGAAATAATAAATGATAATATGGCTGCAACTTATCGGTAAAAGGAATGAATTGATATTAATGAAACATAGGAACACCTATTTATACACAAAAGTAGCAAAAAGTAAGGATGCCACGTAAGCCCTAAAATAAAATAACTTCACACCTAAGTTATCTCTAAAAGTGGCAAATACTAAATTATCCTCCAAAGTCTAATTCCTTCGGCGCGGTGAAGCTTCGCTTCGATCATTAGAACTTCGACGACCCTCGGTTATGATATAAAATACTCAACACCATCCCTTAATTCATATTCATCAGAAACTAACAACACCAATTTCATTTCTTAAACGAAGAAACTGGTCTGTTTTGATAGCTTTTGTCAGAACATCTGCCAGCTGCTTCTGGGTGTTGTAGTATAGAACTTCTAACACTCTTTTCTGCACTTGACTTCTGAGAAAATGATACTTCGTCTCAATATGCTTGCTTCTTCCATGCAACACTGGATTCTTGGCAAGATTGATTGTAGACTTGTTATCAATCAACAACTTCAGAGGTTTCTCTATCATAATCTTCAAATCCTCCAGAAGATTCAGAAGCCAAACAGCTTGACATGCAGCTACAACGCCTACAATATACTCAGCTTCACACATTGACAGAGCCACAACAGGTTGTTTCTTGGAACTTCAAGAAATAGGACCTCCCAGAAACTTGAACAAGTAACAAGAGGTACTTCTTCTGTCAACTCTATCTCCACACCAGTCAGAATTAGAATAACTCACTAATTCTGGTTTTGTCTTTCTTCCAGAGGGAAATAGCACTCCATATTTCAGAGTTCCCTTTATATACATCAGAATCTTGATGACAACTTGATAATGGGACCATTTTGGATTACTCATAAATCAGCCGACCATTCCAAATGCATAGCAAATGTCAGGTCTGGTATTGCAAAAATACCTAAGAGAACCAACCAATTGTTTGAAGGTTGTAGCATCCACATAATCACCATCAGAATCCAATTTATGATTGGTTTTTGATGGTGTCACAACAACTTTACAATTCTACAGCTTAAATCTCTTCAGAAGTTCAAGTTCATACTTCAGCTGATGTAGAATGATACCATTCTTTGAGTACAGAATCTTCATCCCTAGAAAATACACCATATTTCCTAGATCTGTTGTCTCAAACTCATTCATCAAAACTTCTTTGAACTTGACTATATCTTCTGGACAACTTCCTATTAGTAATATGACGTCAACATAAAGACATACCAGAATCATATTGCTATCAGAATGCTGCACATACACGTCATACTCCATCTCACATTTTTGAAACTTCTGCCTCTTGAAAATTGAATCAATTTTCAGATTCCAAGCTTTGGGAGCTTGTCTCAATCCATAAAAGGCTTTATGTAACTTGTATACCATCCCTTCTTGATTATTTTTCACAAATCCAGGAGGTTGTAACATATATACCTCTTCTTGTAATGGATCATTTAGAAATGCTGACTTCACATCCAGATGTATCAAAGGACAACTTCTGTTTGCAGCTAAAGAAATCACCAATCTGATTGTTTCATGCCTAGATACAGGAGCAAACACCTCAAAGTAATCTAGTCCAGGTTTCTGAAGAAAAAATCTAGCCACTAGTCTTGCTTTGTGTTTGCCAATTGATCTATCTGGCTTAAGCTTTACCTTGAAAATCCATCTGACGCTGATGGCTTTCTTCTTTTTTGGAAGTTTTGTCAACTTCCACGTTTTATTCCTCTCTGTAGCCTCAAGTTCTTCTTTCATGGCATTTAGCCATACTTTCTTCTTAAGAGCTTCTTCAATACCAACTGGTTCAAAATCTACTAATATGGCACATTGAACAACTTCTCCTTCAGAGTCTACTTCAGTGTCTTGCAACATGTTAAAATCTGCAAACCTTCTTGGTATTTGTCTGATCCTCTGTGGCCTATGAACTTGTTCTGAAACTTCTCCATAACTTAGAACGTCAGCTTCTGGACCTTGTCCAGAACTACTTCCTTCAGAATTACCACCTTTTAAATTTCTGGAAGCTTGTCTTCTAGACTCTCCGTCTTCAGAGTTTTCCCTTCCAGAAGTATGATCACCACCATATTCTGGATCATTATCAGAATCTGGATCAGAATCATATCCATTATCAGAATCTCAGGGAGATTCTGACTCATCTTCTGAGTCTTCAGAATTAGATTCATCTTCTGACTCTAACTTATCTTCAGAACTTGTTGAAGGATCTTCAGAAACTAACTCCGGTGTTAACGCTACACCAGAATCTGATTGAGACTTGCTCCAATCCCATGTTTCTGACTCTTTTACAACAACGTCTCTGCTGATTTCAACTTTGTTGGTTTCTGGACAATAGAGCTTATATGCACCTGTACTGTGGTACCCCACCTGTAACATTCCCTTGCTTCTTTCATCCAGCTTCTGTCTTCTAGCTTCTGGGACGTGTTTGTAACATACAACACCAAACACTCTCAGATGACCAACACTTTTCTTATCTCCAGTCCACTTCTCTAAAGGAACAATTTCCTTCAGATTCTTTGTTGGACACCTGTTCAGAACATATGTTGATGTGGAAACAACTTCTCCTCATAACATGTGAGGTAACTTCTTCTCTTTCAACATGATTCTGGACATATCAAGCAAAGTTCTGTTTCTTGTCTCAGAGAGACCATTGTGATGAGGAGTATATGGAGCAGTAACCTCATATTCTATTCCATTCTCCTCACTGAACTTTTGGAACTTTGTAGAGTTATACTCATCTCCACCATCCGTTCTCAGAATCTTCATCTTCTGACCACTTTGCTTCTCAGCCTTCACCTTGAACTTCTGAAACTCAGCAAACACTTCATGTTTGAACTTAAATGAGTGTTACCCATGTCATCCTTGTGAACTCATCCACAAAGGACACAAAATATTTGTTTCTCCAAGTGAAAGTACTGGAAATGGTCCACATACATCAAAATGTACTACTCCCAAAGCATGCTTTGCTCTGGGGGCTACTTCTGATGTAAATGGCAATCTAGGTTTCTTTCCTTTCATGCATATCTCACATGACTTCTCAGGCTTCACAATCTTTGAAATGCCATGTACAAGCTTCTTTGAACTTAGATACCCTAAGCTTCTATAGTTCAAATGCCCCAACCTCTTGTGCCACAACTTACTATCACCTTCAGCGCCTTCTGCACTAAGGCACTCTGCTTCAGCTGTATTAACATTCACCTTGAATGTTCTGTTGCTTCCCTGCTCAGACTTCATAATCAACTTCTGATGGGAATCATACAACTTTAAGAGGTTGTCATTCATTACAACTGAGAAACCTTTCTCAATGAGCTGATCTACACTCATCAGATTGCTTTTAATTCCAGGAATATACCAAACATCTTTGTTAGAATGTTTTTCCCATTCTTCACATTGACTCTGACATTTCCCATACCTCCTGCATTAAGGTACTTATCATCAGCATATCTGATCTTTGTTCTCCTTCTGGAGTCAAAGTCTATCAGCCATTGTTTATTCCCAGTCAAGTGATTTGAACACCCAGTGTCCATATACCACCAATCTTCTGACCATTTACAATCATAATTAGAAGCCATCAATAGCATAGGTTCATCATCAGAGTCTCCTCTGGCTATATTCGCTTCTTCCTTCCTTTGTTTCTATAATCTCAGCAATGGTCATACTGTTTTACAACAAAGAACATTTAACATTTTCTTGTCATATCTCTATTTCCTTCTGATATTTCTTTTCATCGAAGTTGAGGTTTTGACTTCTAGAATCTATCACCACGTCTATTTTGCTTTTGGTCCTTTTGACAAAAAAGCCTGTGAGCTTGCTCAACTTCCTCTCAAAAGTTCTCTCAATGACGCAACTCTTGTGCTTCTAAACTACTTTGAACTCTTCATTCTCATGTTTTCCGGATCCTTAGAATGTTCAATAAAACAACAATATAATCAAATTGAGGAGTAAGCGACCCGTAACTTTCTCTATGATTACTTGTTCAGAAAGTGTTTCTCCACAAGCTTTCATTTCATTAGTGATAAGAATCACTCCAGAAATGTACTTAGAAACTTTCTCACTGTTATTCATGTTGAGATTCGCATATTGCTTTCGCAGGGACTGAAGCTTCACCTTCTTCATTGATGCGTCACCACCGTAACATGTGACCAGTATATCCCATGCCTCCTTCGACATCATCGAATCAACAATCTTCTCAAACACGTTTTCATCCACACACTGATGGATATAGAACAAAGCTTTCTGATCTTTCTTCCTCATACCTCTTTCTTCAGTAGCATTTGCTGCTACTGAAACATAACCATCTGTTACCAGCTCAAGAACATCTTGAGCACCAAACAGAACTCACATATGTATCATCCATCTGTTCCATTTTTTACCATTAAGAACTAGAAGTTTAGTGTTCAAACTACTACTTCCACTCATCTTAAACCTTGCAGAAAAGTTTCTTAGAAATCTCAGTTCTCACTCAGTGTTTTCCAAAATCCACAAAATCAATATGATTCTGTTCAAACACACAACTCACAATCACTCGTGTTTCCCAGGAATTTCAAGAACAACCAAGAGCTCTGATACCAATTTGTTGGTGCAAGGTGATGAAAGTGGAGGAAGAGAGAGAAATAATAAATGATAAGATGGCTGCAACTGATTGGTAAAAGGAATGAATTGATATTAATGAAACATAGGAACACCTATTTATACACAAAAGTAGCAAAAAGTAAGGATGCCACGTAAGCCCTAAAAGAAGATAACTCCACAGCTAAGTTATCTCTAAAAGTGGCAAATACTAAATTATCCTCCAAAGTCCAATTCCTTCTGGACGCAGTATCAGAAGCTTCTGCTTCTGATCATCAGAACTTCTGACTGGCCCTCAAAAGTTCTGATATGAATTACTCTCAACAATAAATATATACATTTTTTAGAAGGATATTCTCTCATTCTTCCTATGAGATTTGCATGCTCGATTTGTATTTTCAAATAGGCTAGGCGCTTCGCAATCCACAAATATTCATAAAACATCAGAAAATAAGATTGATTTTCAAATTCCAAAAGTAATACACAAACATCAAAACAAAAACAATTACATAATAGAGTAAGGAATGAATACATGTTTTGTCATATCCTCACGAAGACTTGTAGCCTTTTTCGAAGATCCTTCTGCCAATGCCAATAAGGAAAACTTAACTAAAACTTTCCGTGAAATGATAAAATCCTTTGCATGTATCATACATCTTACAATAGTTAATTTTGGATCTGCGGTGTTCACTTTTGCCGTGAATCCTCACATTCTTTAAGTAAATAAAAAACAGAATTTAGGTATTATTTTAAAGAACGAAAGAGTGAGTAGAATGTATTATAAATCATTTACCTTCAGAAGTCTTCATCCAAAAGCTCAAAGATGGAAATTGCTTTAGGCATGAAAAACTTCAAAGAGTATTTAATTAGACATTTCAAGCATATACAACACCTATGACTCTCATGAGATGATATGAACTTTTTGCTTATGATCATTGGATTCGATCCGCTCTAACAAATCCCCAACAACCCTTACTGCAAATCTTTCACGCTGTTTTGATAACTCCAACACCAAGCTTCTTTTGAGATAGATATGCCGATATTATACATTGATCGCATAACGTCCAGATTTTATCACTAAATCAAATTTGATATTCTCCAAATTACATTCAAACTTCATTATCACTAAAGTTCAGATGCTTGATTATTATCTATTTTTATTCTATTCATAAAAATAATATATAATAGATTTAAATAGTGTTTTCGTTCGTGTAAGTTAGCGTGTTTTTAGTTTTTGTCCCCAATTTTTTTGGGTCCAAATTCCTATATTTCTATTGAGACGGAATCTTACAAAATATTCAAAACAGTTTAGAACAAGAGACCTTTGATTCCAAACCTTCAATCCTTTCTACTTGTATTACTTGTAATATAATTGCAATTTATTTGTATATATTACACGATGATTTAATTTTTTTGGAATATATTTTGTTTTATTTTGAATTTTGGTATTAATTTTGTTTTGTTCTAATAAATATATACATTAATACAATAATTTATATATTAAATAGTTTAAAATATTTTAATTATTTTTAATTATATTATTTAATTAATAATAATTTAAATATTTAATAGTTAATAATAAACTCAATAATTTAAATTATATATTATGAAATAATTATTTAATATATAATAATTGAAATATTTAATAGTTAATAAATAAATAATAATTTAATTATATAATATTAATTATTTAATATATAATAATTGAAATATTTAATAGTTAAGATATTAAATACTAAAAATTTAATAAATTATTAAAATATTTATTAACCAATTTAATAAATGTTTGAAATATTTAACAAATTATTTGCAATTATTTAGATATTTTATGATGGAACAAATTAATTTTTTCTATTATTTTTTAAAGTAACGCAATTTTTATAAAAAAATATAAATAAACTATATTATAAATAATATATCAATCTATCCAATTTTAAATAATTTTTTTTTGCCAACAAGAAAATGTGCCAATGTTATTGGTACATGCACTTAAATATACACATTGGCGCTATTGACATTGGCGCATGCAATACCATGGCGACAATCCCTATGACATATGCAATACCATGATGTCAATTCTTTTGGCGCATGATTCAATGCCCTAAGAGGTGGCACCAATCCATCTGACGCCTATGTATATTTGATTTTTTATTATATTAATAACAAAATAAAAAATGTTAAATAAAAAATTAAATTCTAATATTATTCCATGAAATAGAATTACACAACAATTTAGGAGAATTTTAATGACCAACTCGATCAGAATACCCAATCGATTTCTATTAGTGAGTGAGAAAAAGAAATAAGGATTATATTATGCACTTAAATTGTATTGTACAAAATAAAGATACACACTATGAGAGAAGTGAAAGTGAATGTTTCTAATTCATGATTGTTTAATGGTCAAAGGCTCAAGCTTTATCCGGTGGTGATATCGATTTATGCGATAACCATTATGTTTTTCACCCTTGAAGTCACTTTCTTTGGACCGTCGAGCTCTAACAACGTTAAACAAAATGCTTGTTGGAAGGCACCCAGGATTGTGTATTTATATTTTATTATGTTTTTCTTGGGTTTGTTAATATGAAATCGATAAGAATTAGAAAAGTGTATGTAATTGACCGTGCAGTTCGAGAGAATCGTATGGTGAAGGTTTTGGCGTTTCAAGGATGTATTTTGCCTCAGCGTCGCCTGAGGGTCGTTAGGAGATGCCGCGAGTTCTGAACATTTTTGTTTCATGTATTTTTACTGTTAATGTGTGGTGAGTATCGGAGTGTGAATTTTAACTTTGTGGGCCACAGAAATTTGGGTCATCAATGACCCACAAGACCCTTTATCACTGCCAAACACTTTCTATACAAAACTAGGAAAAACTTAGCATTTATGTATTGACGGATTCTGTGTTGTTTGCACCTTACATTAAAGGTATTAGCAAGCATTCAATACGAGTTTAAAATTAATCCAAATAATAAAAAATCATTTTATGCACATAAGAAAACTTGCATGTGTCGACACATCTTCTTTTTAGGTCGACACATAAACCTTCCATGTTGGCGCATGTTGTAGCCCAGTATTTTCAGGTCGACACATACGATTTTCAGGGTGGCACCTGTAACACAATTTTAAAGCCTATAACTTTTGTGTTCTATGTGGTGACACTCAAGTCGGTCATACAATTTCAAAGGACACATAAGTTTCCTGAGGTTGGCACAACTATTATGTGGGTCAAAATTTTCATTTTTTTTTAAATTTTGAAGTTCCCCTTCCCACCAAAGTTACCCAACTATAAATACATCATACATTCTTCGCTCTAACTTGATGAAACTATAAGAACTTATCAAGATTTGCTATTCACTTTCAACCTTCAAAATTATACATACACACCAATAAATCACACATAATTATCTTTTGTCGGGGTTCCATCTACGAGTGGTTTGATAACGTCCAATTAGGTTCTTGTGTATACGAGAATATTGGGTTGAGATTCGCAAGGGGTTTCATCTAGAAAAATTGTGGGTTTTGTCCTTCAAGATCGTTGATAGATTTGAAGGTTTTCACATAAGACATTCAAAAGAGGATTATAGCCTAGTGAAATTCTATGGAGATAAAGAATGCAAAGTGAGAAGCGCGAGGACGGCGAATCAAATTGAAGTGTTTTGTGTGCTATAGGTACAATTGATCGAGCATAAAGGATTTAGAGATAAAAAACACAAAAGAGTAGAAAAATCCAATAAATCAATTGATGGTTATTGTGTCTTGGTCTTGTTGAAGATTAAAATAAGAGAAGAGGTTGAATCAACATCAAACGATTAGGGTTTATAGGGTCTCTCTTGAAGACTTCTCTTGTAATCATATTTTTTTGCAAAGAAATTATGCTAATTCCAAATTTGAATTGGGGAAAACATACTGTCATACCCTAATTTTTACCTAAAATACCATTTTATATCATCGCATATGCATCATTGCATCACAATAATTTCGAACAGGATAGATTATGTGTGCTCCTTGAGCCAAATTAGGGTTTTGATCAAAATTTCCATCTGTTCAAGATGATCAAATTAGGTTTGAGTCTCCTCACTCTCAAATGATCTATCCTAATCAATCATCAACATTTGATCTTCAAATTCCCAACATTTTCAAGATTCATCTTGAATCGACCAATTAAGGTTTTGATCGATGATGGTGTATCATTGACTTTTGATCAACGAATGACCCAATTCTTGGAGATTGATCTTAAGGTCATCAATGCAACATCTTGACCTAATTTCTTGGTTCAAAATATTCCAAACATCATGATTGATTCTAGAGAAATTTTGAATCATCTGATGAAAATTTCAACTGTTCAGAAAGTCAAACTTTGACTTTTGGTCAACTTTTGAAGTCCAAATATTTTCAATCATCAATAATTTCAAATTATCCATCATGATCATAAAAATCAAAATGTGAAAAGTCAAGATTTGAAATTTTTCTGACACTTGGAAAAATTTTCATGTTAAAACATGATTTTCATCATTTTCATGGCCATTTTGACCTAAATCCACTTTGATTCAAGAAAAATCAAAACACAAAGTTGTAGATTTATAAGATTTCCATGTCCAAGAACTTAGAAAACACTTGTAGCTAGGTTTTGAAATTGAAACCTAAAGTCTATAACCATATTTTATGTCATTTTTTCAAGTTTAGGTCATTTTTTGCAAATTCTCCTTCTAGAAGCCTTGTCATCAAAATAGATAGGATTTGAGATACATATCCGATTGCAATGATTGAGAGAGGATTAGATCAAATGATAAATTTTAACCATGGTTAAAGAAGTTAACCATGTGCATTTATGGCAAAAATACATTTCTTACACTTTAAGGAAAGTTGTTAATTTTCAAGTCAATCCTGCCCTTGCTATTCAACAATCCTTTCCTATAAATAGAGGTCTCTACTTCACTTAAAAATCACACCAAAGCATCATAAACCAAGCTTTCTTCTTCTTTCTTGTACCAAAGCATCATAAACCAAGCTTTCTTCTTTCTTTCTTGTTTTCAAGTTTCAAGTTTTCAAGTGGAGAATTTTCAAATTCCAAGCCTTGCAATTCTGAGCAATCTTAGGCTTCCAAATGTTTTCTAAACATCATTAGAAAGTTGTTAGAATCCTTAAACCATCCCAAAACTAAGACAAACTCAGAAATCATTTTCAAATTTCATGTATGCACATATTGAGCCATAACTCCAAACTCTCAATTCACCGTGCATATCTCAATTTTCCACATCAAACACCTTCCATACACTTCATAAGGAGTGATCCAAGCACTCATCACGACCTGTACATCTCCAACACCAAATTCAAACTCACCCAAGTGGCTGCAGTTGGACTTGGGTAGAACTATCCAGATCATTTCAATCCAAGCTAAGCATTCAGATAACTCCATAGGGTCCAGTGAAGCTATAACAATCATCAAACAATTTCTGGAAACACTCTAAGCAAGATTCCGATTTCACTTGAAGAGGTAAGTTGCTCAACTTTGAACTCTTTAATTTTTGAATTCTAGTTCAAATATATGCCATCTTGTTTTTACACCTTCACCGAGTAATAACCCCTCACTCAATTGCACAAATCATGGTCCATATACGATTTCTATGTGAATTTGTTAGAATTAGGGTTCATCTGGTTTTCTTAAAATTAATCATCTTAAGCTCAAATTAAATGAAATTAAACATCACCATCATATTCTGGGTTCAAAATGAACAAGTTTGATGTTTACATCAATTCTCATTGAGAAATGGAGGAGATAAGAATCAAAATCATAAGGTTGAAGATGATGTTCATATATGTTTTTCTGTTTTTCAAAATTTCAAAATCCAGCTTTGTTATATACATATGTTTGTATTTTAATACACGAATGTATAGCCACCCCTGGGTATCCGGCCATGTTTAAGTCTCTTGCCATGCCATAGGTCCGTGGTTCAATCCCTGCAGACCTTTTATTTTCCAACTTTTAAAACTTCACATCTTTCACTCATTTTCAACCATTTTCCAAACTTTTTTCAAATATAATCAAATCAAAGCCTTGTTTTGACAAGCCACGCGTGTGTCCCAATGGCTAACTTTTTCAAATTTTGAGCCTGTGTCCGAGTTCAAACCTCCTTAGGACCAAAATCAAATTTTTATCACTTGTTTTCTTCAAATTTTCAACAAACTTCAACATTTTCAAACCAATCAAAACTTATCATTTTGAGATGATTTTTTTGCATACTTGTCATTTAATATATCTATTTTATGATTATGTCAAAAAAATCCAAAATATTTTCTTGATATATTTTATTAGGTTAAAATGAGACGTTTTTAGGTATTTAAATACTTTTCAAAATGTTTTTCGATTTTTAAACCTAATCTTTTCAAACACTCTTGTGAATACCCTTCACTTTTCAAAATCATTTCAAACCTTTCAAAAACATTTTATCAACTTACACACCTCTTTTCCATGATCGATTCGATTAATCTTTGAAAATACAAACCAAACTAGGTTTTTTCTTCGAAATTCTTTCGAACGCAAAATCAATTGATCATGGGCCTCCTCACGGTGGTGTAAGTTCAACCCTCCTATGTACATATTTATTTTGTACATATCCACCCTTTTGTGTGTACATATTCAATTCCTTGGACATATTCAATCATCTTTGCAAATATTCAAGTATAATTGTCTCATTCCGCTAATTTTATTTGCTTGTTTATACACTGATTCCATTGGTATTAAGAGGAGCATTATTCCTGGTGAAACTGCTCTTAAACCAATGGGTCTCCCTTAAGGTATAAGTCTCAACTCCTTTGTATATATCCAAGTATACTAGCTTATCCGCTTGTTTTAAACACTTGTTTATATTTTCACATATCATTTGTATATATCCAAGTTACACTTGCTTTAATTGTTTTTTATACACTTGTTTATATATTTTCATAAACTCCTATGAATGCACACCACACACTTTGTTTTATATACTTGTTCATATACTTGTTCATTTATAACATAACAACTAGTATAACAACTAGGTTTCCCATAGCCTCCTCTTGGGCTTTGTACAAGATAACTCACCTGTTGAGTTAGCCTCCTCTTGGGCTTCATACAAAAGAACTCCCATGTTGAGTTAGCCTCCTCTTGGGCTTCATACAAAAGAACTCTCTCGTTTATTTTAGCCTTTTCTTGGGCATCATACAAGAAAGACACCTGGAAATCTCTAACACCTCCTATTGGGATTCATATAAAGAATCACCTTCGCTAGATAGAACCCTAAGAGTATGATTTCTCTGAAATCACTCTTGAATCCTAAGAGGATGGTTTCCGTTGAAATCACTCAGTCAAGCCAGCCATACCCTATAGCTCTTAGGCTCATAATACAAGGACCCTTGATGTCCCTTGGAATGTCTCCTCTTGGGCTTACAATGCAAGGACCCACGAGCTTCTTAAAAGCATCCCCTAATCAATAATCAATTTCTCTTAGAGATTTAGACATGTATCATCTCTATGGAAGAAGTATCTCATCTATATCATCACATACAAATCAAACTTATTTTCAAATCAAACACTTTTTCAAACAAAACATCTTTACTTGTAAGTGGCAACGCTTGTACACTCAAGAAAAACGCCCAACACTTACAATTAAAGATTCAAACATTTTTCAAACATCTTTTTTAACTTGTAAGTGGTAACGCTTGTACACTTAAGCAAAACACCTAATGCATACAATGAAAGATTTAATCAATCCACTTTCAAAAATGTATGTGATGAAATAGGTTAGATACATTTTTCATTAAGATGACATTTATCTTTGTCTCTTATTGCTTCCACTAGCATAAGTGGGAACTACAATTGCTCTGAATTTCTCAATATCCCTTTGAGAATACGTAGGCACAAGGTCTCACCCTTGGCGAGCATACTTCTTTCTCCCTCAAACCAAACAAACTTTAGTTCCCTTAGATCCGAGCTACAGATGCTCTGATTCCCACTAGGGGATATGTATGCAGAGGATCAAAATGATCCTTGTGATCATAATAATAAAAAAACTTAGGATCCTGCCTAACCTACCTTTCTCAAATCCCAAAGGAGAAACTTTTCCAAAATAGCATAACAAATAAAACACACAAACATACAAAATATGCATAAAAAAGTTCCTATAGAAAACTATAGATATGTAGTGTTATTCAAATGAATTGTCTCACACTTGCCTAAGTCTCCGATCTTCCGAGAAAACAAAAACGGTTGACATTGGTCTCGAAGACTCATATCTCTTACTAATGACGATATTCATTGGTATACCTTGGTCTACAATGAGATGGAAATTATTGAAAATTGTGGAGAGTTTGCCAATGTACCTCTCATTGGTACAAAAGGAGGAATTAACTACAACCCATTCTTGGCAAGACGTCAACTTGGGTATGCAAACTCCAGTAAACCCCTTAGTTTTACTGTAGAAGGTTACTTTTATCATGAAGGGGAAGATTCCCAAGGTTTGAAAGCCAGAATGATAAGAGCTTGGCGTCACATTCGAAGGAAAGAAAAAGGTTATGCAAAGAATTGTGTAGCCATGGAAATCTACACTTCTTGGGTAAATAAAAGAGAGAAGGAATTTCGAATGCATTATACTTATGAAGAACCCATGTTATGAAGAATCGTTTTGAGCCTGAGATTCGAGTTCGATTCGATTCCCTCGTTCGTCACTTTTACTGAACAATAGCCATAGCGAGGATGATTGACGAACTTCTTAAATAAATCCTTGTGTCGCTCTCTCTCTCTCTCTCTCTCTCTCTCTCTCTCTCCCCTCTCTCTATCATCTCTCTCTATTTGCTTTATATGTTTCATTATGCAATTTGTTGAATTACATTGTTTAATCGATCGACTCGTAAGAATTTTTATGTGCCTTTTTGTTTTGAAATGGTAGTTGATTCGTTTATGATAACTTTTGATTATAAGTGCTCTTTCATATCAACAAAACTCAAAGAAATTTTTTGAAAATTCGTTCGCACACCAAGTTTTTGATAAATTGCATTGTTCTACATTTTTGTTTAATTTCATTGAAAATAGGAAACCGTTGCGTTGGATATTAAATGGTTAATTGAGATATTACTATGTTGATTGATTTTATCATTATGTTAATTCCATATGGCATGTATATACGGATTTCCAATAACTATGTTCGTTTAGACTACTATATCGATCTAGGCCAAAAATTTCCGCTCAACATTGTTTTTCAAATAAGTTTTTAAGTAACCATTTTTGAAAGGTAACTTTGTAATCAAGGATTTGTTCACCCCCTCTAGCTAAGTCGCCATAGTCTAACATGATAACATAGTGAATATCCTCGGTTCCTTGGGTAACATCTTAGTGCTTGACTTCATAGCGAAGAGCCTTGTCACCTCTCATGGCAACACCTCATTGTTATAATTCATAACAAAGATCATTGTCACCTTTCCGGGAAACATCTTATTATTGGGCTTAATGGCAAAGATCCTTGTCGCGCTTTAGGGTAACATCACATTGTTGGACTTATAACAAAGATCATTGTCGCCCTTAGGGAAACATCTCATTGTTGGGCTTCACAATAAGATCCTTACCACCCTTCATGGAAACATCTCATTGATGAACTTCATAGCAAATATCTTTGCCTCCCTTAGAGTAACATTTTATTGTTGGGCTTCATAGAGAAGATCATTTCCTCCCATAAGGCAGACATATGAGTTATCTAATGCCTCGTCTAAGGGACTTATAATCTCATATGTCGACATGCACAAGTCTATCTAGAAGATTTATATTCTTCTGAATAAATTAAATCTTTTCCCGAGGGACTTAGTGTCTCATTAGGTGGGACAAAGCTCAATGGTCACGCTTAAAAGGCACGACATATATCCATCATGAGAGAATTGAGAGCAAGTCTTGCTTAAGGGCTCGATGAAGTCCCACCAAGTAGGTAAAATGCCTCACCTAAGGGACTTATAGTCTCATCAGACGGGTTATACACAAGTCTATCTTGAATACTTAGATCCTTTAGGATAAGTTAAATCCTCGCCTAAGAGACTTAGTGCCTCTTCGACCGAACCCCCCATGGTAGCAAAAAAACCTTGTGAGGGGAAACACTAGTTCTCGGGATACTCCCACCAAAAATGAGTAAAAAACACTTCATTTTCTACTAAATACCTCGTGCTACTGCCTGGCGCACTATGTAGTGTTATGTTTGTAAAAACTCTTGCCTAGGGCGATGCCCTTGGACCGCCCTAAGAAAGGGCGACAATAGAAGGTCGCCTGAAGGGAGATATCACCTTGCCCTATAGTCATCTTTTGCCCCTATGTGGGAAACGTGGGATAAAACATTCCTCGATAGAGAGAAAATCAAGGTAATTAACTGACCCACGACTCCATTAGAAACATGGATTCAACTATTCACTATTAACTAAATGGGTGATGACCTTTTTCGAAGAAACCCTAGGTCATAGGGACCTCTATAAATACATATCCCCTAAAGGAAAGAGAAACATACTTCAATTAATATATATACTTAACTCTCTAAAGATCACAACGCTCACCATCGTCTTAACACACAATCACCGACGATTGTACGCTTGCTCGCAAGCATCACCATTCATTAATAGAGTCTTTCACTTCACGTGAGCAGGTATCCTAAATCACCTCAAAACACCACAACACATGGCTTCTCGCCGCTGTAGGCAAGTCCTCACCACCAAAACGTGTTATAAACCAACTAAGATCTCTGAGTCTCTCTGCCCTTACAGGGGAACACACTCATGTACTTTATAATGTAATATGATAACGAGGCCATCTATTTCTTATTTAATAATATTTTTTATGTCATTTTATATTTATCCGCTAATATAACCGCTAATTTACCAAATATTTAAATTAACTTATTAGCTATCAATAATCACCTATAAACTAATATTAGTCATCACATATAAACTATTACCTTTTTACTATCAATTTTCAACCATTTTTATAGTCTAAACCAATTATTATCTAGTCCGATCAAACTCAATCAAATTCAATTCAATTGAACTATACTCATTTTCACCTAACTTAATAATCACATATAAAAATATTAATTAACTTGCAATTACATTTAAATTTGTCAACTCAAATTAATAATTAAAACTTGCATAGAATTATCTGTCTCTTAAATTAGCCAATCTTTAATAGTAACCAAACATATTTTAAAAATTGGTGTGCAACAACACATTTCACTATTGTACTACATGCTTGTGGATTTTATTGTCTTATTTATTGGAAAGGTAAAGATATTATTCTTTTGGTTGATACTCCATCATTAAATACAAAGACTCTAGAATCTAGAAAGAACGTGACACTCTTTCTGTATCCCACTTTTCACTATGCCAAAATAACCACACAAAACCAACCTCAACAACTAGATGAAGAAGACTATTGTTTTGAATGCAAAGATGGTGGACAACTTGTTATCTGTGATCACAGGTATCTAACCAACTCCATTTTCTTCATCATCATCATCATAATCACTACATTGTTTATTTATTTCAGAAAATGTGTTAAAGTTTATCATTCTCGTTGTGTTGAAAAGGATGATTCGTTTTTGAGTGAAAATCATGGACTTGTGGTAAGTAAGCCTCTTGGATTTGATATATTCATAATATTCTTTACTTGTTACCTCCATGCAGATGAATTATTGTCACATGCAAATGCTGTTTTGCATGCATTTTGTATTTTCAGGTAGACATAGTTGTTTCAAATGTAACAAATACTCTAAGTTTTGTTGCCTTGGCTGTCCAAATTCTTTATGCAAACACTGTGTTTCCGCCTCGGAGTTTACCGTCATTAGAGGAGTTCATGGCTTGTGCTGTGATTGCTTGGACATAGTTGAGATTGTAGAACTGAATTTAGACCATGACTTGGAAGGGGTAAGTTTATAAACATGGATTGTAGAAATAGTTATCAAATGAAGTTATACTAGTATGATATTTTCATTTGTCTGTGTTTTGTAGAACAAAATAAGTTTGGATGATAGAGAAACATATGAATGTCTGTTCAAGGAATATTGGGAAATTGTTAAGGTGAGTGAAGGACTGACTAAAGAAGATGTCCTCGTCGCGCTTCTCAAAAATAGAAGGCGGTTTGTGCCTCGTAAAATTCGCAATGAAGGCGAGGAAGAAAAACAAAATGACACCGCGCTTGCCTACAATAGAAAGCAGAAGCATTTTGGGCCTAGTGAAAGTCACAATGAAGGCGAAGAAGAAAAACAAAATGACACCGGAAGTGATGAGGATTTTGAGCTTCATCCAACTCGAAGTGAAAGTGAAGAAGAAAAATCGAATGACATCGAGAGTGATGAAGATTGTACTGCTATGCATATGGAGAATGAATGGAAACGACACGGTTCAATGGAATTCGTCGGATGGGCGTCAAGACCTCTTGCTAACTTCCTTGAATCCATAGGGAGATATGACACTGAAGTACCAATGCTGCAATGGGGCGTAAGATCGCTCATATGTAAATACATTAAAGAGAAAAATCTGTATCTTCGCAAAGACGAGAAAAAATTCTCACCTGATGAAAAGTTGTTTCCTATCTTTAATAAGGAAGTAGTGTCGAAAGATCAGATACATTCTCTACTAGAGTTTCACTTAGCTAAAAAGTCGGATGATTCATATGGAAAGG
The DNA here is from genome assembly GCA_021764765.1 of Vicia sativa. NCBI lineage: Eukaryota > Viridiplantae > Streptophyta > Magnoliopsida > Fabales > Fabaceae > Vicia > Vicia sativa. The sequence continues at coordinate 84,958,416 of CM038795.1, forward strand.
AAAATCATGTTCAAAGCAAAAACTACTCTTCAGAAAAGAATCATGTCGATGATCAAACATGTACCGAAAGCAGATTAGCAAGGTTAATGAAGAAACCTCTAATAAGAAGAGCCGATTTATTGATAAAATCTGGACGTTATGCACCGATCAATGCAGGTAATATCGCGCTTATCTACCTCAAAAGAAGCTTGATGTTGGAGTTATCAAAACAGCGTGAAAGCTTTGCGAGTAAGGTTGTTGGAGCCTTTGTTAGAGCCAGATCAGATTCCAATGATCACAAGCAAAGGAGTTCGTATCATCTCGTGAGAGTAATAGGTGTTGTACATTCTGAAATGGCTAGTGAAATACTCTTGGAAGTTTCTTTCATGACTAAAGCGATTTCCATTTCTGAGCTTTCGGATGAAGATTTCACAGACGTAAATGATTTGTATATGATTCTATTCACTCTTTCATTCTTAAAAAATAGTACCTGTTAATTGTGTTTTTCTTACTTACAGCAAGAATGTGAGGATTTATGCAAAAGTGAACACCGGCTTGATCCCAAAATTAACTACTGTAAGTTGTATGATACATGCAAGGCAGATTTTATCATTTCATGGAAAGTTTTGTTAAGTTTTTTCACTATTGGCATTGGCAGGAGGATCTTCAAGAGAAGGCTACAAGTCTTCACGAGGATATGACAAAACATGTATTCATTCTTGACTCTATGATTGTTTATTACTTTTGGAATTTGAAAATCTATCTTATTTTCTGATGTTTTATGAATATTTGTGGATTGCGGCGATAGCCTATTTGCAAATTCAAATCGATCGTGCAAATCTCAGAGGAAGAACGAGAGAATATCCTTCTTGTAGCATACATAAATGATTATATAAATTATCAGTATCACAAGATTATAGTACTTTATCCATTTTGCAGCACATTATGTTCATCTCCCGATGCTTACACGCATAAGAAAATGTATATGTATCGTTCCGTATTTAGGCTAAATACAAGTAATATTTTGCTTATGTATCCGAAGAAATATACTATATAGCTTCCTTGACTATTTGTGCTGTACAAAAATCGCATTATTAGAAGAAAAGGAAGAACTTGAACAACGATGGAAGCATGAACAACTGTCGAGGCGTGTGTGCCATTAGTCCCTGAGCTTGTGGAGGTAAAATATGATGATTCTGATGATGCATAAGTGATGATTAAACTTTATATTTTGGAATCGTTGTTTTAATGTCTTGTTTTTCTCAAGGTACGAGAAGGACTAACCGATGAAGATGTCAATGCCACACTTCCCAACATTAGAATTCGTAAAGCTTTTGCGTCTCATACAAGTAGCAGTGAAGGCGGAGAAGAAAAACAAAATGATACCAACAGTCATGAAGATTATACAGGCATGCATATGCCAAGCAAACGGAAGCGGTGCAGTTCAATCGAACCAGAACCCGATGAAGAAGGAGAAGATGAAGACTTGTGTTTTATATGCAAAGATGGTGGAGAACTCGTTGTCTGTGATCTCAAGTAAGTAGCTCCTTTTCTTTTTCCACCTCTAGAAACTACTTGCTCTCTTGATCATCTTAATCTCTAAGTTGGTTTTATCATTATATGTTTATTTATTTTAGGAGTTGTAGAAAAGTATATCATCCAAAATGCGTTGAAAAAGATGATTCGTTTTTTGAGACTGCAGAATCTTGGACTTGTGGTAAGCGTCTTGGATTTGGTTTATTCATAATATTTTACTTGTTAGCTCCATGCAAATGGTATTTGAGGTTAACGGATACAAATTAAAAGTAATGTTTTTGCACCCATTTGTAGGTAGGCATTGTTGTTACAACTGCAATAAACTCGCCGAGTTTTGTTGCTTTGGCTGTCCAAACTCGGTATGCAAAGAGTGTGTTTCTCCTTTGGAGTTTACTCTAGTTAGAGGTGTTCAAGGCTTGTGCTGTGACTGTTTGGAGATAGTTGAGATTATAGAACTAAAAATGGACTGTGACTCCGAGGGGGTAAGTGTTGCAACTTCGATTCGCAGAACATTTTTACCAAATTTATGCTATAAGTACTTATCATATAAGTGCTTATATATAAGCTATTTCTATGTTAACCAAGAAAATTTGTTTGTTGCTTGCAGAACAAAATAAGCTTGGATGACAGGGAAACATATGAATGTCTATTCAAGGAGTATTGGGAAATTGTTAAGGTAAGAGATGGACTGACTGATGACGATGTCTTGGCTGCACTGACAAGCAATAGAAAGCAGGAAGACGTGCCTCGTAAAAGTCACAACGAAGGCGAAGAACAAAAACATAGTGAAACCAATTGTAATGAAGATAGTACAAGTATGCATAAGCCGAAGAAACGGAAGCGGCGCAGTCCATTGAAATTGGCGGGTGGGCGCCAAGACCTCTGACCAACTTCCTTGAATCTATAGGAGATATGAAACTGAACCAATGACACAATCGGGTTTAAAATCTGTCATATGTGAATACATTAAGGAGAAGAACCTTTATCATCCTAAAAACAAGAGAAAATTCCACACTGACGACAAGTTGTTTCCTATTTTTGGAAAGAAAGTAATGCCAATCGATAAGATATATTCTCGCCTTGAGTTTCACATTGCTAAAAATCGAATGATTCATCTCAAAAGGAAAATCATGATCAAAACAAAAACTGTTCTACAAACAACAAGAATATCAATGATCAGACATGTAACGGAAGTAGCTCGTCAAGCTTAATAGCAAAACCTCTTCAGAAAAAAGTCGATACATTGATAAAACCTAGTTGTTTTGCATTGATCAATGTAAGTAATATAGCGCTTATCTACCTCAAAAGAAGCTCGGTGTTGGAGTTATCGAAACAGCGTGAGAGCTTTGTGAGCATGGTTGCTGGAACATTTGTTAGAGTAAGATTAGAATCAAATGATGATAAGCAAAGTGATTCATATCAACTTGTGAGAGTCATAGGTAATATATTTTACTAAGCTATTTTATATTTCTCAACATGAAAACTCTATGTACCTTACTATTTCTCTTATACTCCTTTTAGGCGTCGCACACGATAAAATGCCTAATGGAATTCTATTGAAGTTTCCTTCATGCCTAAAGCGGTTTCCATTTCCGAGCTTTCTGATGAAGAATTCACCGAGGTAAATGTTTTCTGGTGAACCTATTATTCACTCTTTCATTCTTAAGATACACATATTGACTCTGTTGTTTTACTTACAGCAAGAATGCGAGGATTTGCGCCAAAATGTGAACACTGGCTTGCTTCCAAAATTAACTGTTGTAAGTTCTAATACTAAGATACATGAAGAAAGTTTGCATTAGATTTTGAAGGACGATTATCAGTTTTCATTCGTCGACTATCATGACATGATGAAATGCTTTCTTAAATATATAGCAAAAAATTTTACGACTTTGTTTTTGGCATTGGCAGAAGGACCTTCAAGAGAAGGCTACAATTCTTCAAGAGCATATAACAAAACGGGTACTCATACTTGGAAGTTTGTGACTTTTTATGCTTTGGAAGTTTGTGACTTTTTTCGCATTTGTACATCTTTCTTATTTACTGATATTCCTTGCTTTATGAATACGTTCCCCCAAGTCGATTGCGAACCGTCTAGTCGATTTGGAATCTCTAATAGACCGTGCGAATCTCAGAGGAAGAACAAAAGAATATCCTTCTTGTATCATATATAAATGATTATCTAAATTCTTAGTATGATATGCACTGCATCCACTTTCCATAACACATTACGTTCATTTCCATGACGCATAAGTCTGGAGTAATATACTTTATTGCCTCCTTGACCATTTGATAGTACAAAAATTGCATTACTCGAAGAAAGGCAAAAGCTTGAACAGCAACGGAAACAAGAACAACTGTCAAGGGGCGTGCCATTCGTTGTCCCCGAGCTTACAAAAGAATCAGATGATTTTGTGTCTCATACTGATGAAGATGTCTCTGCCGAACTTCCCAACAAAAGAATTTGTAAAGATTTGGTGTCTCTTCCGGATGATTCGTCTGGAAAGGAAAACCATGATCAAGAGACAAACTTCTCAACCAACAAGAATCATATCAATGATCAGACATGTATCAAAAGCAGATTGTCAAGGTTAATGGAGAAACCTCTTATGAAAAAAGGCGATTTATTGATAAAACCCGGATGTTTAGCATCCATCAATGCCAAAAATATCGCGCTTATCTACCTTAAACGAAGTTTGGTGCAATTGTTATTGAAACAGTCTGAAAGCTTTTTGAGTAAAGTTGTTGGAACCTTTGTTAGAGTAAAAGTAGATTCCAATGATCTGAAGCTTAGGAATGCTTATCATCTTGTGAGAGTCATAGGTAATAAATGGCTAATACATATCTTGCTAGTTAATTTTTTTGAATGATTGATAATTTGTTTTGTAAAACTTTTAGATGTTGTGCATGATGAAATATCTAATAGAACACTCTTGCAAGTTTCTTTTATGCCTAAAGCTATTTCCATTTCCGAGCTCTCTGATGAAGACTTCACCAAGGTAACTGTAGATAATTTGTGGCAAACCTATTATGTTCATGGAATTGGCTATTAAACTCTAATATTCTCCAAAAATACTATTAACTGTGCGTATTTACAGGAAGAATGCGAGGATTTGCGATAAAAGTGAACACTGGCTTGGTCCCCAAGTTAACCATTGTGTTATATGATACATGCGACGAATTTATCGGACGTTTAACATATATAGCGAAAAGTTTTAACTATCTTTTTGCTTATTGGCATTGGCAGGGTGATGTTCAAGAGAAGGCTACGAATCTTCATGAGGATATAACAAGACATGTATTCATTCTTTACTCAATGCTCGTTAATATTTACATATATTTCTCTACTATTCAAAATTTACAGTCTTCTAATTTTCTGATTTCTGATATACTCTTTGCTTTATGAATATGTTCCTGCTAGTGGATCGCAACACGCATTGCAATTTGGGATTCAAATCGAGCAAGCAAATTTCAGAGGACGAAATAAACAATATCCTTCTTATATGAATTGTTAGTATCATATGAATAGATTATTGTATCCATTTTTCACTGCACATTATGTTTGTGTCGGACACGGACATGGACATGTGCATAACATAAAACTAACATGTATCAGGTTCATAATTAGTGTTTCCTTGACCTTTTGTGATGTACAAAATTGCATTACTAGATGAAAGGGAAGAGCTAGAAAACAATGGAAACAAGAATAGCTGTTAAAGCGCGTGCCATTGGTTGTCCCCGAGCTTATTGAAGTGAAATATGATGATGCCAATGAAGACATTGGGGAGTGAGATAGCAAGAAACATAACTAATATCCTCTTGCTGTGGTATTGTGTAGATAGTTTATTTTGTACTAAGTTGGAAGCATTAATATTTTGTACTACTAGTTAATTAATCAATATGTATGTAACTTTTGAAGGCATGATGATCATGAGAGAAAATTCAATCTTTGTTATGATGGTTTGACCTATGATACATATCAGAAATAGAGTAATGTTATGTTCCATTAGAAGTATTGTGTTGTAGGCACCACTTACCTTAGTTTGACATTCGCTCACGGGCTCTAAATCTAATCAAATCTAATCTCAAATCCAGTTAAAACGGATTTTCTCAGTCAAACCTAAAGCATTGAGTTTCGTCGTCTTTTAACTTAAAACAATAAAAAGATTGTACAACATTCTAGCATGTCAAAAATATGATTAACTAGTGACCCTTGAATATGCTCAAATGGTCTGCCATTGCAGCAAGATCACCAGGAAGGTCTGCCATTGCAGCAAGATCACCAGGAAGAACAGATAATGAAGTAAAGTATTTTTCTAACTACTTATATACTACTTTGCAAGAGGCACAAGCAAGGACCTTCTTCATATCAGGACAGAGCTTGGACTTGCTTCATGTAGCTCACTTGAAGATCTTGCATTGTTGTAGTACCCCAAAATTTACCCTCTTCATTTTAACATTTCTGACTTATAGTTTCATTATCATAAACATACATGTGCATACATACATATCATTCATGCATTAACCATGGGATCGAATTTTTTAATTAAGCGAGAATGCACAAATTCAGTAGAAGAGGTTTGATTCTTAAGACTGGATATTTGAAGTTTCATCATCCCAAAGGTCATCTCGAGGTGCAAGATGTGTGTGTCTGAAAATTTATGATTATCTCACAAGAATCGGAGTTTTGAAGCTTTGATCTCCTGTCCTGAGGATATTGATCAATGGTTTCGAGTAAGAGCAGGTTGTGGTCGAATATTTAAGCCGAAGATGATTCTATGGCCTTCTGTGAGTCTTGAAGTATCTGTATACGGTTTGTCGGTCCGCGCGATTCATCAGAAAATCAAGAATGATCGGATAGAGATGGATTTGAATGTACACGGTGAAAAGTCAACGAAAAGTCAAAGTTTGGCCAGATGGATTTTTGGTCGAAATTATTGTCGAAAATCGAAGTATGAGAAAATATGATCATTTGCTGAGAAATGTCGGAAGAATCAGATAAAAGTAAGGTTTCTTGAATTTTAAGTAATCTTAAATTTAGAAATTTTTTCTAAGTTTCAATACTTGGTGTAATTTTGCTGAAGTTTTCATATGGCCAGACTGACGACTTCGGGTTCGATTTTCTCTCAGTTACCTACTCCGTTTCAGAAAATGTTCAAAATCAAAGTTGTTCATCTCACGTTAGTCTACAACTTTGCTGAAGAAATCAAATTCTTTCGGGATTTGGATCGAAAGTTATGGAGCCCCAAAATTATGAGTTTGTCATGTTTACAATGTTCGACACTTGGAAATTGTTTTGAATGTTTGCCAATATGGTCAAGCTGACGGCTTCGGATTCGATTTTCTCGTGGCTATTGACTACGTATAGAAAAATGTTCAAATACAATGTTGTTTGCTTCACGACACTCTCTAACTTTCCCGAAGAAATCGAGTCAATTCGGGACTCGGATCGAAAGTTACTAAGTCCGAAGTTACGAATTCATCATGCTTATGCTTGTTTGACACTTCGTGAAATTTTGAGTATTTGATGTGGTCAGGTGACAACTTCGGGTTTGATTTTCATACGATTCTTGACTCAGATCAAAAATGTTCAACTGCAGTTGTTCACCTATGGCGGTCACAACTTCTCCGAAGGAATCAAATCCATTTGGGACTTGGATCAAAAGCTACGATACTCAAAAGATATGAATTTATCATTTTCATAATATTCAACACTTGGAGAAAATTTTGAATATTTCCAACATGGCCAGATTGACGACTCGGTTCGATTCTCTCATATGGCTATCGACTGACGGAGAAATGTCCAATGACAAACCGCTCAACTCATGGCAATATCGAACTTTGCGTAGGAATCGAATTCATTCGGGTTCGATCGAGAGTTATAAGGCCGTAAAGTCAATGAAATATATTCGTGAATTTTTGCCGACATTACCGGCATGATATCAATTGTGATCTCTTAACTTCGAGGCCATTTTTGAGTATGCTATAGATGTCGAATCGAAAAACTTTCAACATGAAAATCGTTCATACAAGTTCCCTCTCCAACTTAAATATTGAGATCTCGTCGAATAAGGCGTAGTTATCAAGTTAAGCGCATGGAATTTATTGTTAGCATGAGACTTTGTCACGTTGGCGCATGGTTTGGCTGGCATGCATTTTATGCAGCTCAACCGTTGGCGCATGGTTTGGCTGGCATGCATTTTATGCAGCTCAACTTTTCTCCAATTGGTCATACAAGGAGTAAACATGCATGCATTATAAAAAAAAGTTTTCTAAAAACAACCTCACTCCTCACTGGCCAGAAGAAGAAAAACGCAACACACTCCTTCATCTAACTTCCTCACGCTCCTCTCTTCACGTTTTATCAACAAACTCATAGAAGAAGCGGACTCGCTCACAACAACCATCTTCACCCATCTCTTCCCTCTCTCACGCCATTCACCTCACTCTTTCTCTTCCATACCTCCATAACTATCACACTACTCCTTCATCTTCAACCTCTAACTGTTCTTGAACAACACTTAACTCACTTCCACCATCAACAACTTGTAACAAACTTTCGCCGCCGTAACCAATTCTCTCTTCTCCACCCTCTACCACCTTCGTCCACCCCTCTCGCCCTCTAACAGTAATAACCACCTTCATTCATCACCGTAACCACCTCCATAACAAACCTTGGATCTTCATCTTCTTCACGCTACCACCGTAACAGCCAACACTCTCCTCTAACAACCTCCATCCACCGTAACCTCTTTCTCCGCTCGTCAAACCAATCACTCTCTCTCTTCCCATCTTCAACGTAACATAGCCTCAAAGCTTCCTCACTCTCTTTTCTCATCTCCAATCATAACAGAAAACGGTTATAGCTATCTTGAATCCTCGTCGCCGTTTCATCGCTAAAATGCAGAAACTTCTTCTTCCCTTCGTGACAAGAACTATGGAGGGACGCATTACCATCTTCATCTTATACAGCTGAAGCATGCAGTATTCTTAAGCTTTCGGTTTTCACGGAAAGGTTTACGTCCGGTTTCGTAGAGTTCAAGGGAGAATCTGTAAATCTAGCACTGGATCTGGAACCTACTGCCAAAACAGATCCAGAACATGTTAAGTTTATCCGTTTCTGATGGGGTTCAGATTTACCGCAACCTCATTGCGGAGAAGATGATCGCGACTTTATCGCCTATTAATCGTGAGACCGCAAGTGCACGGTCCTATCGCGTAGTTTTAAAAGATATCGAACCCACGAGACTATAAATCGATCTATTGTTATCCTAAGTTACGTATATGACTAAGGCGAATAATTCTTTTAGATAATGGTTAAGGAAAAAATAAGTAAAACGGATATCGGTACGTAATGTAGTGAACCTAAGCGGATTAAATCGAACTTAAGCATAAAGATTGTTAACTTAATTGTTCCGATAAATTATCAGTTTGAAAACCTCAACTCACACTTTCGTGGTCTTATCTCGGATTATACTCCTAACCCTATGCTGCCTCGCTAGCCCATAAGTGTTTAGAAAATATTCTTTGAAACTTAATAAAATCTAATTGCTTTAAAGCGCTCTCGCTGTATTTAAATCGAATGCCTAACGTTAGCTATCCGGTTAAAACCTCACACTTTCGTGGTCTCGATCCTAACTTATTCTACTTTTCTTACTTTTGTAACGAAAAGATTGATTTTAATTACAAAAAGGCATAACCAGAATTTAAGTTAATTAAGATTTTAGCTTAAGAACAATTTAATTCCTACTCTTACTACTATTACTTACCGATACCTAAACGGTTTAGCCGGACATATTTATTAATTCAGACATGCATAAATAATAAGGTTCAATATATTTAAACATCTCTATAATCAAATAAATAAATATCAGGCACAATACTTTAAATAAAATAAAATAATTATATTAAAAATACACAATAATTTTCGGTGTAGAAATTATCGTGAGACAAATTATAGAAACTTAAAACTAAAAAGAAAATCAAAACTAAGAAACTGAAATGGAAAAATAAAATAAAAGTACAAACTGAAAATAAAATAATACTGCGAAAATAAGAAAGAACGATATAACGGTTGTTTGGTAAAAATGCCGACCATTGCACTGAAGCTTGAACTTGTATTTATAGCCTCTTGCTGTAACTTTCCGTTTCCAATCTTGTATGAAGGCAAGTGGTGATCGTGCGCAAAACTGCCTGAACGTGGGAGACGGACGTCTTATCTGAAGAAGTAGTGTGAGACGTGGGTCTCACTTCATGAAAATATATTGAGACGTGGGTCCCTGAATGGGAGGATTTGGAGACGTGGGTCCCAGAGTGGGAGGCGGGCGCCTCCATGATGTGAGAGAGAGTGAGACGTGCATCTCACATGGGTGGCTGCTAGAGACGGTCGTCCAAGGCTGTGATGGTCGTCACACCTTGTGGGCTTCTGCTTCCTGGGCCTTCACGCGTGCTGGGCTCTTTGCTTGACTTTTATAATTATTTTCTTCTTCTTTTACTCCTCCTTTTGCTATTATTACCCCTTGCTTCATTTCTTTAGCTTTTTAATCCGATTTTTCCTCAATTTTATTTCTTTGCTCAATTGATTCTTTATTTAATGCAAATACCTGAAACAAAAGAAATACCAACGTAATACGGAAATAAAACAGAATAATTAAATAAAAATAGTAACATTATCAATGAAAATTAAGTCAAATATGTTATATAAATTCGTGTTATCAGCAATGCACCGCCCTGATTCTATGCTTCACAACTTTAACACTTACGCAATTTTGCTCGAAATTTTGATTCTATCGACTTATAAAAAATACATAAAAATAATTTTCTGACATTTTAATGCTTTAGGATATTTTTAACATTTTTTGTGAATTTTTAATAATTAATTTTCATTAGTTTTTAGTCGATTTTTTATAATACGTTTAGAAATGACTTTTTTTACAATACTTCGAATTTCTTTTTTGCATACGATGTCTGATACTTGTTCTAACTTTTAGCTAACCTCTTGACTAACATGTTGACATGTTTAGGTATTTTACACCTTGATTTAGAACTCATAATTGAGTCATATGATTAGGATACCATGATAGTTGATCCTTAGAGCGACGATAGATCATTTTGACTTAGTTTTGTGCATAAAATTGTTTTAACCATGATTTTTCTTGTACATTTGGTTTGAGATCAACCATTAGGTGTTAGATACTAACTTGTAAAGTTCTACATCTAATTGAATTCATTACTTACTCAATTTCCAAGTTTCGATTATGTTCATGTTTAAAACATGTTTCTCCTTTGTCATTTGAATCGACTAACTGTAGGAGTATAATATCATGTGTTTCTTAGAAACTTTAGGATATTTTATCAACTTAATTGTAGACAAATGTAAACCTCATCTTAGGGTTGTAAATAGAACTTCGAAGCTAACCTTTAGTAGTTCAACTCTTAGGAATTAGTTTGATAATTGTATAGTTCTCCTTGGATGATTAATTGTCAATCTTTTCATCTACCTTATAGAGATGTTTAGGTAAGCTCTAGAATGTGTAGTTGTTGCCCCCATTAGGAAGTTATATTTCTTTCTTTGATTTCTTCGTGAATAATCGCTTTTGAGCTTTGTGTTTCCAATGAGCACTATACCTTGTTATTTCTAACACTTTGTTACTTGTGCGAGGTACATTGAGCCTTTTACATTTGATTTAGATACGCGTGACACATATTCTCTTGCTTGCACACATGTGTGTGCACTCTATTGTCTGCATTGTTAGCGTTCTCCTTTCATGCAGGTGTTTTGATTTGATTTAGATACGCGAGATACATATCTTGTTGCTTGCACACATGCGTCTGCACTCTATTGTCTGCATTGTTATCGTTCTCCTTTCATGCAGGTGTTTTGATTTGATTTAGATACGCGGGATACGTATCTTGTTGCTTGCACACATGTGTGTGCACTCTATTGTCTGCATTGTTAGCATTCTCCTTTCATGCTGGGTTTTTTATTTGATTTAGATACGCGAGATATGTATCTGGTTGCTTGCACACATGTGTGTGCATTCTATTGTCCGCATTGTTAGCGTTCTCCTTTCATGCATGTGTTTTGATTTGATTTAGATACGCGAGATACGTATCTGGTTGCTTGCACACATGTGTGCGCATTCTATTATCTGCATTGTTAGTATTCTCCTTTCATGCAGGTGTTTTGATTTGATTTACATACGTGGGATGCATATCTTATTGCTTGCACACATGTGTGTCCATTCTATTGGATGTTTGTTGGATTTTCTTGCAGGTTATGTGATAAATTTGGATATGTGAGATACATATCCTGCTTGCACACATGTGTGTGCATTTTATTGTCTGGACTGCAATTTTGTGCAGGTTTATTTGTAACGCCCCGAGTTTAATTAATTATTTAATTAAATTATATAAGAAATTATTTGTTGGAATTAGTCGAAGTCGGGAATTATCGGAATTATTATAAGAGGCTGTATTGGAGTAATATGTTGGTTGAGCGGTTAAGTTGATAGTTAAGTAATAGTGGGTTTAGTCGGAGAAATAATATTAGAAATTATATTATTTTATTGGAATAATTATTATTATAATTATTGGACTTAATTAAGGTTGTTGGTAGTAAAGGTGGGGTCAAATGTTAAGCCCAATAAAAATAATAATGTAATATATTAGTTAAATTGTAAATAAGAAGGATTATGTTTTTGGATGAGAAGAAGGAAATGCTACATATCCTCCTGTCTTCATGATGAATAACACATCACTTTTGATTATCTCATTAAAATACTAATGTTATAGGTCAAATCCCTCTCTATCATACCAAAAGCTTGCTCCCCGTGTCCATATTCTACTTAATTATTCAACGAACAACTCTAATTCCACAAGCTAACAAATGTCTTTACGGAAAATATAAAGAGGATCCAGAAAATATAATATGGCATTACTATTATGGTGAGCAGAAAACCATAAAAGATTGAACAACACTCTAATCTAACATGTCACAAAGATAGTGGAAAGAGGCAGGCGGCATTGAGACATTATCTAGTCCATTTTATTCCACGAAGCATACTTCTTTTGACTCTTTACACTCAAATTATCATTGCTTTAGGCTTCAAGATAACCAACCTAGAACCTCACAGGAACTAGAAGTCCACAAAGCAACGATACCACTTTTCTTACAAAACATTTAAAACTGATTATTCTTGCATTTTATATTATCAGTATCTTAATGTGGCCCATTTATACATATTTTCACATATTATCAAAATCTTGTCATCATCATCATCTTGGTCAATTTCAACTGTGTGCGTGCGTGCATTGGACAAGTAAAAAGAATTAGAATTCCTACAAAACAAAATGGCTTTTTTTTCCTTCTTTATATATGGAAACCACACTGTTCATTCATCTGTATATTTATACATTTTCACCGTATAGTAATAAACAAAGAAGTCGAAACTACCCTGAAAGAGCTTAGAGTTACACCAAATTTGTATTGTGGTGAACATGGCCAAGACTCTATGTTGTGAAAGGATGGGAATGAGGAAAGGACCATGGAGTGCTGAAGAAGATCATATATTGATTTCTCATATTCAAATACATGGCCATGCAAACTGGCGTGCACTTCCAAAACAAGCTGGTCAGCACTAATTCACATCTTTTCTTTTCTTCTTTGTCTTAATTCTCCCATTCTCAAGAGAATCTATGATTTAGTCGGAAGATAAATAAAGTCTGATTAATGCGTGCGATGCATGTTTTTATTTCTTGTTAGATGGATAACTTCTCTAACAAGATATATGATATGATATGATATGATTGTTTAGGTTTGTTAAGATGTGGTAAGAGTTGCAGGCTTCGTTGGATAAATTACTTGAGACCAGATATAAAACGAGGCGAATTCAGCGAGGAAGAACAAGATTCCATCTTAAAGCTACATCAAATTCTTGGAAATAAGTGAGTACACGATCTTATGTAGTTTGAGTTTCATCTCTAAGTAATATGTTATACCAAAGTATTTAGTGAGTAATATTGTATTAATACAAAATCATATACACATGTAGCATATACTAAAAAATATGATTAACTAGTGAGCCTTTAATATGCTCAGATGGTCTGCTATTGCAGCAAGATTACCAGGAAGAACAGATAATGAAGTAAAGAATTTTTGGCACACACATTTGAAGAAAAGGGTCCAAAATTATTCATATACTTTGCAAGAGGCACAAGCAAGTGATGGTTCTAGTGGTTTAGCCTCAAGTAAGGATTCATCTACTGTCTCTTGTGATGTTAGTTTAGAACAAAATATGGGAAATCATGGTTCATGTCAGATAAGTGAAGAAATGGAATTTTGGTATAATGTATTCATCAAATCAGGATAGACATCACGAGTAAATGGAAATCTAGGATATTGTCTCATGTGTACTTGTTTTTATTTTCAAATGTTCATTTTCTAGATTTCAGGTTTGTGTGCAAAAATTGAGTTAGTTTTGTCAATGGATTTTTGTTTTAAAGTGTCTTTGGTTAAAAGTCCTACAAACTAACTGAATAAACTGTCAATTTAACCATTAAAAAATTCAAACCAATTTGCTTGCCTATACAAAATTGTGTCAATTACTGGCTATGAGATTGAAGAGGTGTTCGACATAGAAACCTATAATTGTAAATTTAAGAAGGTGGTTGTCATCATGTGACATTATTAAATGCCACTCTTAGTAGTTTTTTTTGGTTTCATTTTCAAAATTCTGAGAAAAGTCTCTTAGGAGATTGTGCGAATTCAAAGAAATTTCATATGGGAAGGGGTAAAATGGAGAGATGTGTGTAAAAACAATGAAGAAGGAGGATGAGGAGTAAAAAGTGTTGAGAATTTTAGTGTTAATGTATTGGGTGTTTAAAATCGAACCGACACAATATAAAACTGTAAAATCGAACAGAATCAAACCGAAATCCAAAAATTACATTTGGTTTGGATGTGTTTGGGTCATCGCACCCGGATCACTAATGTTTCATGTTGATTAATGAGTTAGCAATATATTGATCATTGTTACTTTATAAATGAACGGTAAAGATTCGTTACTTAATTTTTTTCATCAAAATGGTCATAAATTTAAAAAATAAAATTCGCTACTTTAGCCCCTCGATATTTAGCAAAAACCGAGGGGTAAAGTCCTGTTTAAAAATTTAAAAAAAAATTAAAAGGCAATATTGGATATGAGTTTGATCCCCAACAACTGCATTTTTTATTTAATTTCAAAACTGCGCTACTTTTTACCTCGGTTATTAACAAAAACCGAGGGATAAAGTCTTGTTTAAAACATTAAAAAAATTAAAAGGTGATAAAGTGTAGTTGCTGGGATTCGAATACATGTTTTCTAAATACTTTACCTCTCAGTTTAAAGCAAATATGGAGTATTATTCCTTACTTACGGTAACCATCAACAACATCATGGCAACGAAATAGAATCACTACAATGTCAACTGAACAGCTTAACTCAACAAATATACGCACAACAAACTATCAACTCACAACTATAATAACATCCTTAGGGAATCAGCAAAATTTACGAGAACCACCACACCCTAGCACCTCATGCTTCCGCTGCGCCACTCTGATTATCCACCTTAGTGAGTACTGCTCAATCAAACCTCGGCCAACTAAACAATTAATAATCATCAATTTAGTCTCATCTTCCTTCAACGTCCTCAATTTCTCATTCTACTATGATAGTTCGCACATAAACCATCTATGCTCCATTGTTCAATACTCCTCAACTTCTTCATTGATATTCCTCTACTAACTCTTGTCAACTCGAAAGCAATTATCTCCGCGAGATAAAATCCATTACTTAATGCACTATTAAGATAGTAATGTAAGTCTACATCCTCTACTACGATTTCATCAACTATCAACAATGGATTAAGGGTGATCAAGTCCTCAATTTGTCAATAGAATTCTGACAATCATAATGAAGTGTAAACCGTCATGACTAACTACAACAGTGTTCCTTTAAAATTTGTGCTTACGTCGCCAAAATTATCATAATTCGTCAACTTCCAAAATTATCTGAGCATGCCAACACCGACATCTTACATTACATACTAATACACCTCTGACGATAACATCAGAACGAAATTTCTTTACACCGTTACCAATACTCATATTCTTAGAATCACATCCTCCCCTTCGCATTCCAACCATGATTCGCGGTTCAAAGATTCCAACCAACTAACCCAACAACTTTACAACTTTTCGTTACTTACCAATAATCCCACAACACGGCCTACAACAATTTGATACTTAATCGTCACTCTCCCGTCACCTCTTACACAAGGCTACTTAAACAGCAACATCACAATCCATCGCAGCTACCGAACATAGTGACTCTTAAATTCCATCCCGTAGCAATTATCCTTGTTACTTAACAACCTTCCAAACATCGTGAAATTGCACCACACTTGCACATCAATAATCCTTACATTGATTCTCATCCTTCGAGAAGTCAATCCTAACAATTTTGATCATCCTCTCTCAAGATGCTCCAACTCGTTAAATGACCAAAATCTTAAATCCATGTTACCTTCGAATTTAGGAATCAACAAAGCTCCAACAGCGATTGCACTGTAGCCAACCACAACATACTAACTGATGTCTCTCAACCAAACACATCTGAGAAGCAAAGCTTCTCCCCCACTTAGCATCAACTAACTCCTGCAACAAAATCAGAACAATAAGTACCGAGAGTGTTTCACACTTATCGCGTACAGAGGAATGAACAACATTAGGCGACACTGGCCGGACAGACTGGCCTGCTCTGATACCAACTTGTAACACCCCAATTCTACCCGGTAATTATTAAGAAAATCAGAGTTGCAAAATTATTTTCAACAAACAATTGGAGTATTACAATTCAACTAAACAATAACATGTTATCACAAATACATAACACTTAAGTTCGGATGAACTTGAATAACATGAGTTTAACTTTATTAATATAAAATCAGCGGAACTACATTATTCAATCTGGAAGTTATATCAAATTTTCAACTTTAAAACCATTTTAACACCAACAGTTACTTTTCATGTATCAACATGGTTATTCAACAACAAATCCAAAACTACTAAACAACTAGGGTTCATCCCCGAGTGTTACGTATCAGAGCGACTACCCAACTCGAACTAACAGCAACTAAATCTTCGACTGGGATACCTGCACGTTACCAATATAAAGGTAACGTCCAACAAAATAGAAAGGGTGAGATATCAAAAAATATAAGCAAAAGTATGATAATTCATATATTAGGTAAAAAATCGTACAATAATTACTACTTCAATCAACGTAATACGATATTCCACAGAACAACATAATAATCAACAACTTAAAATGCAACTCGGATGCGACTCGACTAATGCAAATGCATGTGGATCCATTTGGAGTAAACTCCCAACTTAAAATCATGCCAGGTTATCGAGGCATTCAACAAGGCATAAGCCTTCAACTTTCAACGTGGTGCCAATCCAGGCCAACTTAATAATGCATATGCTATGTATGATACAACGACCACAGCATCAACAACAACTTAAAACAACAAGAACTTAATCATGCATTAACTGCATCAACTCAATCAACACGATCAACTTCGACTTCAACAACAATTAACAACTTCAACAATAATGCAACTTATAATTAACACAATCGACTTCAACTTCAACAACAATTACCAACATCAATAACAACGCAATTTATAAATTAATACAATCAACTGCAACTTCAACAACAATTAACAACAGCAACACAATGCAATTCATAATTAAATACAACCAACTTCAGTTTTTGACTTTGACCATTTAAGCCTACGATTCAAAGATTGTCCAATACGGAACAAACAACATCGTTCCGACAGTACCTGCAAATCCAGCAACTAACGCGAATTCTAATGAAACGAAACAGTTTTATTTAACTACCCGTATACCCGAACTAACCTGCAAAATTTCGTCCAATTCCGAGAAACTAATTTTTCCGCTTAAATCGACTGACAGTCTAGTTTTCTGCACTATTTTTTACTTCCTACAACATTAATACTTAATCCTATTAATCCTACTAATTAATTCTGCCAGTACCGTTATCATTCTGCATTTTTTATTTATCTTTTCACTATGTAATTACACTGTCTGCTATAATTTCGTTGCTGCTAAATACTATACTTCTGGTGTATTTATCTATTGCTGCTAGATTGTTTCTGCTATAATGTTTACTGCATAATTTAAGTCACACTATATGTTACTTATTGTCTTCATTAGTCAAGCCAAGCCATTGGTTCTCTTACTGTCCTAATCAACTACACTTTCCAAGACTCCCCATCCCTCCACGTGCTGCCAAAACAAACAGGAGGAACATGTGTGAGGCGACCACCTCAGGGCCTGAGGCTCCCGCCTCCCATGGCTGGTGGGGCCCACACGTGTTTCCTCCTCTCTAAACTTCCTTGCAAGGCGGCCGTCTCCATTCTCCTTCTACTCCTAGGGGCGGTCGCCTCCCCTTAGTCCACACAATGGAAAACTTCACCTTCTTTTCCCCAGTCACGGCAACGATTCATCACAGATTGCAACAATTACACATAACAACAATTACAGGTAACACATAAAGCAGACAATTTCAACAGATGAAGCAATATAATTTATTCCAGCAACATAAATTCATCGACGAAACAAGATCAGCAGTGTAATTATGCAGCCCTAAACCCCACATAAAAATTATCCTACAATCGATTATATAATCCAAACCCCACCCCTTACCTTAAATTTGACGGTGGTTATAACTCTGATCGAATTTCTACTTTTCTTGATTGCACTCCTTGAATCCTCTCTCAGCCTTTGTGCCTCCACTTTCTCCTTGAATTTTCCTTTTCTCCGTAAACCCTATTTCCTATTATATCCTTCCTTTATATACTCCTTTAAATACTCCTTAATATAATACTCTATTAATAATTAATTATTTATTCTACTCCTTTAATAATTCAAGTATTATTCTATCATATATTTTATTGGCCAATTAAATAATACTTCTCATTCTATTTCTTACATTATAATAAAGTTCACTAAATACTTAAATTAATTAATTCCTACTAATTATAATAATTCTCTGACTAAACTGATTATTCATTTAATCCTCTTAAACCGATTTATAAACCGTTAATGTCCCTTATAATTATTTGATAATTCTTCTTTGACTAAATTCCAATAAATAAATCCTTAATAATTTTATTTAAATATTTAAATAATTTTCGAGTGTTACAAATCTCCCCCACTTAGAATATTTTCGTCCTCGAAAATCTATCAGACACAACCATCCTCATTACCGCATTCGAATCCAATTCTTCGATTCAACAATTCAATCACAGCTTAAATCCAATACTTATGCTTCAATCTTCCAATTACTCTTTCAACATAATCGTTACTATCTTGTCAACCATTTTATCATCATCTTGAAATAATTGTCTTACAACATAGTAGCAACTTTACTTGCTCGCTTGATTGGTACAACATCGCGTCTTTATTTCATTGATATATTCCCACCAAAACACATATACAATTCTTACTCTCATACTCTAAAGTTATTCATCCGTAAAACACCAAAAACTCTATCATCTCGCAATATCACTCTCATAGTGACATCACCATAGCCAATTTCATCAACCTCATGTATACTATGGAGTATTATTCCTTACTTACGGTAACCAACAACAACATCATGACAACGAAATAGAACTCACAACATGCACAATAAACTATCAACTCACAACTATAATAACATCCTTAGGGAATCCGCAAAATTTACGAGAACCACCCACACCCTAGCACTTATGCTTCCGGCTACAATTTTTCGATTATCCACCTTAGTGAGTGCTCAATCAAACCTCGTTCAACTAAACAATTATTAATCATCAATTTAGTCTCATCTTCCTTCAACGTCCTCAATTTCTCATTCTACACGATAGTTCGCATAAACCATCTATGCTCCATTGTTCAATACCTCAACTTCTTCATTGATATTCCTCTACTAACTCTTGTCAACTCGAAAGCAATTATCTCCGCGAGATAAAATCCATTACTTAATGCACTATTAAGATAGTAATGTAAGTCTACATCCTTACTACGATTTCATCAACTATCAACAATGGATTAAGGGTGATCAAGTCCCTCAATTTGACAATAGAATTCTGACAATCATAATGAAGTAAA
>CM038795.1:85578256-85808256 GCA_021764765.1 Vicia sativa
CTAATTTCTAAAATATAATTGCTTAGATAATTTTTTTCGAAACGTAATTATTTGTGTTTTTCTTTAATACCTTGATATTTTAAAAAAAAATTCTAACATACACCGATTCCAATATATATTTCATTGTATATGAAAAACATTTCATTATCATCAGCAACTTTGTAACTTCTCATCAATGCAAATATGCAAGCAATGGACTTGCACCATAATAAGACATTCCATATAAATTATAATAAATTATTTTTTAAAAATTACTAATATCTTTTATTAATACATAAATATAAATAAATATTATTATCAAATATTAAACTCAAAATAATTAATTTAAATTAATTTAACTCAATTAAAATATTTATTAATCTATCCCCACCAAAATTATAATAATTCTAAATCATAACAAATTAATAAAAGAAATATTCAAGTGAATGCTTGAGGCACGAGTGTGTATTATACTTTCACTACAATAAACATAAGCATTATTTAACAATCTTTTTGAATACTAACATTGCATATAGCATCCTTTGAAATTGCAATAGCTGCAATATGACAATATTTAAAATTACCGATATCTCAACCACAATTTTAACAGCATTGGTGGCATCATTTGTATGTAACAATGAGATAATTTTTGTAACAACTGAGATCGGCAATTTAAAACCTGATACGTTAAATTCACGATGATGGTTGAGGTGCGGCGATGTTGCGATTAGGTCTCTTTCTCTTCTTATGGTAGCTAACTCCTCTAGCCTTCGACTGAAAATCGCGAACATCGCGCAAATAAAACCTAACAGCGCCATCACCAAAAGGATTAACATGATTCCCAGCATTAACCGCTTGATCATAGGCCGCGCGAAGGCGACCAATGAGAGCATCGAGGCTTCCCCACGCCTGACGGAGAGGACAAGGGCATGGAGCTGGAGGAGTTGGCATTCCAAAGAAAGGACAATTTGGATTGTGAACTTTGGTCTTCCCAAATTGATCAAGATAGTGAAGAAACTCAAGAACATGTGATCCATTACACATGGAAGCAGAAAGTGGTGGTCGATGGTTTCTTAAGTATTGGCAGAATGTGTTCCAATCTCTTCTCTTTTGGCACTCATATCTGTTACTCTTAATACCATTTTCACTTCCATTTGGATTTGTTGATTCAGATACCATTTCCATACTCCAATATGTATATAGATATTCTTTATCAATGGATGAATCTCGAGCCCTTATTTAAGATTTCAAAAAAAGTGATTGTTAGAATATAAAACAATGTGAATTATATTTTAATTGAAAATATTATTGTAACCTAATACACCTATGGTGGAAGATTAAATATTCAAATCTTGGACACCAAAAAAAATTGAAACTTAATAATATCAACATTGTGGGTTGAACTAGGTCAAATGAATTAATTTTGGAGATTTTTGTAAAAAAGAATAACTTGATTCAAATGAACCTTTTTTATTAAACTAGGTCTTACAAATTAGTTTTAGAGATTTTTATAAAAGCATAAATTAAGTTTTGGTTAGTATATAATAGTAAAAATCACTTCATTTATAAACATTTCTAGACTCAATAAAATCATACTATTTTTTAGACATATTTACAAATAGTGTCCTTTTTTTATAAACAAATAGTTACTCATTTTATTGTACATAAAAAAAAACAGAAATTATTTTCTATTGTTTACCATGATAAAAATAATTTTTTAAAATAAAATCAACTATTAAAATGATTCACTAGAGAAGCTTTTAAAAAATTTGTTTAGATTTCAATTTTTTTTTAAAAATAAAATCAACTATTAAAATGATTCACTAGAGAAGGTTTCAAGATTTTTGTTTAGATTTCCATTTTTTTTTTAAATCTATAAAGATGAAAAATTCTAAAAAAAACTTTATTTATTACTTTTTCACAACAAAAAAAAGCAACAAACAGGCTGGATATATGAAAATTAATCCCTTACGATTACAACAACAAAAATTAAGTGGAAAAACATTACCTAGTATATATTTCTTCTATTGTGGATTACTAGGGTTTCCACTTTTCTTTGTTGTAACTTGTAGCTAGAACTAAAACAAAAAAGAACAGTGCATGGAGAATGAATATAGGGTTGTACTAACAACTAAATATAGTTAAACAAAATAAAGAGAATGATACCTTAGATTTCTTCTGTTAGGAGATACAAATGCAAATCGTTTGCTGGAAATGGAATGAAAACTAGATAGAAAATGTTTGCTGAGTTTTGTTACTATTCCTCAAAAAAATGCAAACAAAGTGAGAGTTTCAATATTTGTGACTGTGAGTGATGTGAAGTAGAGTTAAATGTTATGCATCACTTTAATATCACAAGAAGAAAAAAAGAAGAATAGGGTAATTGTTAATGTATTGGTATGGCCCAAAACAGGACAAGCTTTGCCAGTCTCTGTATACATACAGCAGTCCTGATGTGAGGTGAAATGACCATAGATGGACAGACATCTATATATATATATATATATATATATATATATATATGAGAAAATATTTACTTTTAAACAATGGTATTTTTTTAATTGTTAGTGATATGATGATGAGAAGAGATGTATTGTTTGGTTTGAATATTTATGTATTTTTATTTTATTTTTTCATTTATGTTAAGTAATCAATTTTAAATTTGTGAAATTCAAACCTCTTTAATATGTTTACTATGATAGACCATAAATCATTCTTTTGACCATGGACAAAGTCACTGGTCAATAGTCATGATCATATAATTTTTTACCTAAAGAGTGTATTTTTTAACTTTATTTTTAATTAATTAGTTTTATTTATAGATAATTAATTAGTATTTATGATACATATTATTAAAAAATTCAACTAATTATTTTAAATAGGAATAGAGGTTTTGGAAATAAACTTTATTAAAATTTTAAATTTTTTATTTATCAAATAATAATAGATAAATCCATTAATAAAATTTTTGAAATTAGAATCGATACATCTGAATGTTCGTTCTGCCAATGTCCTCAAGAAAATGACGTGGGATGAGGGAGGATGATCGGAAAAATAGCAAGTGTACTATTTTTGATGTAATAATAATGAGATTTACCCTAAATATCGATCTCGAGGATTTCGTAGGAAATACTGAGATAGATGATTTATTCAATTAACAAAAACAATAATGTTGAGTTTTGTGGGAATAAATCCTTGTCAAATGTGAATTGACAGGATATAGATATTGATTTTTTGTTTGATTAAAATATGTTAGGGTGAGTATAATTTGTCATGTAATAACCTTCACTCTTTGATCTATTCCTTTGATCTATTCAACAAGTTCATATGCCTCAACTACTGATTCTCAATATTATCTTTTCCTAATTCTTTAGTGAAAAAACTTTTAACCTTCTTTCCTAATTTCAATTTCCATTTAAATTAGTAGAGAGGTTAAGCATGCAATTATCAAGAACTATTCTGGTTATTATATGATTACCCTAGTCCCAGGTGAAATCCTCAATAATATTATTATTTAGAAAATCTTAACACGATCATCCGACTCTAATGTGTTAAAACAGTGAAATCATATGGTCCCATAAGGTCTAATTGTGAATTACTCTAAATAATCAAATTGATGCATAAAGAACTAAAATGTTGATTAAAACAAAGAGATCAGTATTCTTAACATGACAAATTAGGGACACCCCCTAGCATTGGGGGTTTAGCCTCTCATAGAATTCGAAAGTATCATAACAACAATATTAGATATAGACATTACAATAGATTGGGGTCTTCGATCTTCAATTGCTCTCGCGCATGAAGAATTCTTTGTTCCCAAAGCTCTTGAATCTATGATCCTATATCGTGTATTATTCTCCCGTTCAAAAGTCATTTTCTCCTTCTCAAAATAAGGTTTATATAGTGCTAGGTCATCCCCAAGCAATGCCAAATTTCCAAAACACCCTTAATAACCCAAAACACTAAAAAACAGCAAAAAATTATAATTCCCAGCGTAATGGCCGACACGGGCGCCCGTGTCAGCTTCTGTCACTTTTGTGCACGCCACCATCCTACAGAGGGTTTGACACAGGCCGTGTCACCGGACACGGGAAACTGTGTCGGCATCTATTCCTTCATATTTTACACACCCTTCCCCTGACACGACCCGTGTCAGGCGACACGGCCACCCGTGTCAGGGCTCTTGTAGCTCTACTTCTAAATTTTCTGACTTATGCACTTTTCGTCCCGATTTGTCCTATTTTATTCCCGTGAACCTGAAAACAACAAAATATAAAACCAAAGCATAAAATGCGGTAAAATGACATAGAACACTAGACAAATAAAAGAAACGATAACAGAATTCAATGCTAAATATCTGTGTAAAAACCACCGATCAAACTCCCCCAAACTTAAACCGTTGCATGGCCTCAAGCGATAAATACAAGCACTCATGGAAATCAAAGCATCTTGGTACTCATACGTGAGACTTCAGTTTATGTTTCCCAAAAGGTAGTTTGTCCGGCCTTCACATGACACAGTGAGTTTTTTGTAAGAACCTTTTAACCTGGAACTTCCACTTCAGATACCTCTCCAATTATGCTTTGTACCACTTAAGTCTTCTCCCGATTTTCCTCCTCTTTCATTCGTAGAATCAAATTAAGGCAATAAGAATTAAGATGATCATCACACACAAAAAGCTAATCAAGACTTTATATTTCAGCACCAAATGAGCAACATTTGCTACTTTTAATTACCGATGAAATTTTTAAACTTTGCAGTTATATATTGTCCTTTTGGATGACGTTTGGGGATCAACTCCCTTTGGGCTGTGTAACCTGGTGAGGGTTACCCAACTTAGCGAGCCAGTTTCCTTTTACCACCTTTTCATCATTTGGTTCCATCTTTATTTATTTCTCAACCAATCTTACCTGCATGTGAATCAAGATTATGCCAGACTGTGTGGATAAACTACTCAAGGAGTAGTTCTCTGGATTCAAGCACTATGGTACAACTCTATACATTAGACTCGTATCACTGTCACGTTATTCAGAACTTCCTCCCTTCAAACAATCATCCCTTTGTCTCTATATACTATTCTCGGTCTCTCAGAAACACAAGCTCTTGAGCAACAACAAAAAATCGGCCAAGATTCAGAAAAAATTTGGGAGAATTTCTACTTGTGGACTTACACAATAATTAACATTAACATAATCAAGTAAAAATAAACAAACAAAGTAATAACATAGCAATAAAACCTCCCCTAAAGATGAACTAAACATTGACCTCAATATTTCAGACCAAAATCGAGAGAAGTGACTCACAGAGGGTAATGCAACACCAGCTGCTGCCTCCTAGCTTTTGCAAGAAAGGATCCCTTTTTATTAATTGTAAAAAAATTAAAAAGAAAAGCTAAGTTATGAAAAGCGTGGGTTACCTCCCACAAAGCGCTTTATTTAACATCGCCTGGATCGACGACTCATCCCCTTGTAGAGGATACTTTCTGTTCCACACCTTGTTGATTGTCTCGTCCGCAACCCAAAACTCATCAAGATCAAAAGCATTAACCACTGTGTTGTTCCCGTTGTTTCCAACTTCCATCTTATCACCTTTGTATTCCTTCTTCTTTCTCTTCTTGGATTCTTGACTGAACTTTGGAATTTTAATTCATGCCACCTAATAGATTCTGCCTGAGACTTCTTCGGGGATTAATTTTGAAATTTTTTTCTCTCCTTATACTTTGACCATACCAACTAAAAATTTATTCTTTTTACCTGCACCTTGCTTCTTGACTTCAAACACCTTCATGGTTATCTCCTCATCAAAAATTTTAATGCCAGATTACTTGTCTCGATGTCATAATTGCACCTACTAGTCAGTAAGAATGGTCGACCAAGAATGATCAGAGTCTCTTCATCTTTATGTATGTCCGTGATCTGGAAATCAACTGGAAACACAAAATTTTCAATTTCAACCAGCACATCTTCATCTATCCCATATGACTGTTTAATGGTGTGATCAGCAAATTTCAATTTTGTCTCACTCCCGCTTATCTTTTCGATACCAAGCTTTTTGAAAATAGACAAGGGCATCAAACTCACACTAGAACCAGAATCAATTAAAACCCTTTTGAATGTTCTGCCCTTTATTGTGCATGGTATTGCAACCGATCCATGATCTTTCTATTTGGTCAGAATTTTTATCTCGGACATAATTGCACACTATTATACCCCAAAATTTGCCCTTCTATTTTCAAGTCAATACACATCTCCATACTCAAGAGCTCCTCAAGGGTTGACTAGATGAATCCTCTCTTAAGCATTCAACCCACAACTAGGGTTTTGTTTCTCTCAAGTCAAGAATAGTTTCTATTGCCTCAGGTGAGCATCATGCCTCCTCATATGTCTCAAGGTGTCACCATGTCAAGTTTCAAGCCTCATAGCTCAGGTTTGCTCAGTCAATTGCTCAGATGGTAAAAAATCAATTGTATTGGACAAAAAGTCAATTATGGTCAACATACAGTCAAACTTCATTATTTTTAGTCAACATCAAGATTTTAAAGTCACATTCATCATTTGATCAAGGTTTGATCATGATTCATCAAGAAAATCAAAGAATTGATCAAAAGTTAAAGTTTCTAAATTAGGGTTTCTTGATGAAAAGTCAACAGAACTTTGACCAGACATAACTTCCACATACTTTATCAGAAAGTTTTCCACCAAATCTCATTTTAAAGAGAATTCAATTATCTACAACTTTGTGTCTCACAAGCTTTGGCCAAAAATGCTTTATTTGAGATTTATAGGTCAAGACATTATAGGTTCTTCTAAAAGTCAACAAAAAGTCATCTTTTTCAAAAGAAGTGTACATGAGCATGGAAGCTTCAATAAAGATGAAACCAAAAGGAGAATTTAGAGGACATCTCAAGATTTCTAAAAAGTCCAAGAACATTCAAATATTTTCCAATCAATACAAGATATTTCCACAAATTTTTTGACCTAATTCTCTTGCCCTATAAGTACATAACACATTCAGACATCAAGAGGACGAATTTTTGCAGCCATAAAGCTAGGTTTTTTGTCCAAAATTTTCAAGAGAAAGTTGCAACATTGAAACCCTAGTCGCAGCCTGTTTCAAACAATTCCACGCGACCATTCGTGTTCCTGGGATATCAAAGGGTAGGTATGGATCCATAACAATGGCTAAAGAACTCTAAATCGATCCATGCATGAACTCCGTTTCCATACTTTTGTGTTGATCGTATTTTTTATTCTATCGTGTTTTAACTTGAACTAACCATGCACTACGTTAGTACGGGACCTTAGATAACGCTTTTTTGGCTTTAGGCAGCGCTTTAAAGCACTGCCTAAGCCCGCGCTGCTATAGGTTTAGACAACGCTTCTTTTTAATGCAAAAGCGCTGCCTAAGGTTGCCTTTAGACAACACTTTTATCCAAAAATGCTGCCTAAGTTGGCCCTTAGGCAACGCTTTTTTAGGCAGCGCTTTTGAAAAAAAGTGCTACCTAAGGGCCACCTTAGGCAGCGCTTTCTTAGTCAAAAGCGTTGCCTAAGGTGGCCCTTAGGTAGTGCTTTTTTCAAAAGCGTTGCCTAAAGGCCACCTTAGACACCGTTTTCTAAGTCAAAAGCGCTGTCTAAGGTGGCGTTTAGGCAACGCTTTTGAAAAAAAGCGCTGCCTAAAGTAAACAAATTTTTTTTTATATATTTGATATATTTTTCCTGTAATTCCATAAACCTGTAATTCCATTACAAATATTATATTATCATTATTGGCCTTTAATTTATTTCAAAAAATAAGCCTTTATAAACATAGGCATTATAATAAAAAATATGTACACCATTATAAACAAACAATCCAAATTATATACACCATTAATCAAAAATTTATACACATGATTATATTATAGTTTAATATACACATAAATCATTTGTTACAACATAACCAAAATCAACCCTAACATATAACCTAATTTTTCTTAACACTTTTCAACTACGAATACCTTATATGATTCTTTGCTCAATAAAATATTCACACAATTCCTCCTTGATTTCTTCCAACTTATTTTTCGTGTAATTAGCACACTTGTATTCATCAAAGTACTACATAGCAAAAACATAATATGCACGATTTAGTTAAAAGTAATAAAATATAAGAAAAATCTGATAAATAGTAAAACAAATTCTAAATTATAAATCTATACCGTGATTGGAATCTCTATTCGATTCAACTGAATGATTTCTCTCATAAACCTCAAAACGAAGTATCCGCAATCTATACCATTTTGTTGTTGAGCACACTACATAGAAAAACAAATAAGAATATATAGTTGTCTTGTTTTATTAAGTAGCATAACTATTATATGTAAAATTGTGGAAATTAATATACTTTCACTTTGATCCAAGTAATGTTGCTTGATTTTGACCGTGGTACCCGAGCTTCTCTTTGACATTGGAATACTTGTATTGCTCTAACAAAATAAAAACATATATTTAGAACAATGTCACAGAAATAATTAAATATATATAAATACACATGAATATTTAGAACAATCTCACTTACGTATCAATCATTAACTTCATTTCCAGATAATTTGTCCATCACCGTCTACCGAATTCAGATAATAGACCACTCCTTTTATAGGATCCACAACAACCAATAACCAGTGACGTATATAAATTAAAATAAAAGTTTAGATGGAAATTTTCTCTATAAATTAAAATAAAAGTTTAGAATAAAGATCTAACCCTGTAGGAATAGTATTATACACCCAAATATACAAGCTTTCTGTATTGCTGGCCATGAATCTCTCGACTAAGTGCTCTCTTACTGAATCCGAATCGTCAACAATAGACCGTTGGTTGACACGGGAGGAAGACACAAAATGGAATCTGTTTGACAATTGATTTCCGTGCATCAATTTGTCATACAAGAACCTTAAATAAAAACATAATAAACATTAGACTATTTTCATTGAAATGTGTAAATAAATTGTTCAACTAATTAAATATTATATTGGTCGCATTACCGGATCTATAAGTGTACAATACCGATGCCTAATTCTTGATGCAAGAAAATTTGATCCATGTCCTCTTTTGCAATTGTTTCGGTGCTAGAAAAACCAAAGATACATTCCTCCATATCCAATTAGCGAATAGCATCATTCATCAAATCTGATGTTCCCACTAGTGTTTCAAGACACATCCGAATCGAGGTACTATTTTTCTTGGCACGTTTTTTGGAAGATTTATTTTCTTGCTGGGTACGCTACTAATTTTTGGCTCACTTGTTGTGACTCTTGAGCAGGTACCTAAAAATCATATAACTTAGGTAAATTATAAAATCATGCAGTTTTTGAATTCGGATCTTAGAATTATATTAACACTTTCAATGTACCTCTTTTTGCGATGCAACGGACTCGTTGTACCGCAAAATCTCTTTATCCTTAGGTGCGGGTTTTGCAGGAATCTAAAATTACCATATAAAAAAGGTAACGTAACGGTTTAGAATTGAGATTTGAATACTTAAAGATTCATAATGGTTTTCAACATACCTAGTTATCTATGATAATGAGGTCTGAGGGCCATGCAACAAACGATCTGATTGCATCTCACAACAATTTTGTCTTTGAGACAATGTTAGGTATCGGTAGCAAGGCATCCAAATCTAATGCAATATCAACCGACACTTTCAGATGTCCATCAGAGAGCGCTCTATGGTGAAGTAAATCTCCCATAGTATTATGCATTTTTCCCTTGCCGACCATGCGATAAGTCGATGATGATAAATATAGCTGACAGGATGAAATTCCTTAAACCAATAATAAATATGACATTATTAAAGTATATATATATATATATATATATATATATATATATATATATATATATTTCTATTAAATAAATTACACAAATTTAATTTCATAATTATATATATTACCTCAGGAAATTTCGTTTGAAAATCACAGTTGATACTATTTTTCTCACTAGTATCCTTGATCCCTGAACCTTGCCCTTCTGTCTGGCTTCTTTTTTTATCCTTTTCCAGCTCATAAATTTTAGCCTTTAACTTTTCCAGCTCCTCCATCACTTCTTTGTTTCTATGAACTTTCCCCTTATTCTTGATACCCAAAGATGTTGGAGTCTCCCCAAATCCCTTACCCCTCACATGACTGGAGTACTTAGGAACATTTAACACTCGACTAAGTAAGCTCCTGAAATCATGGTCTTCGCCTAGAGTTAAAGATTGAGATAAACTCTCCTGAAATTCATATGCATATCGAAATTAGTGGTGATTAAGAAGCATGAATTATTTGTATTAATTCAAGGAATAACAATATACTTACACATTTATGATAAACTTCTTGCACATCTTCCTTAACAACTCTATCTTTGCCAACACGGGCAACCCGCCACAAAACATGCTCAGGAAAAGATGTTTCTTGACTTTTTTCCTCATCCAACTACACGTCAAGAGAAATAAAGTAGTATGAAGATCAAGAATATAAAACATGAGAAATAATAACATCAAGTATATCATAGCATTTAACAAGTACTTACTATTCTTTGTTGTAAGCGTGCATATCTCGTACGCCCCTTTTTGTATGGATCTACGGACTTGGTGCTCTTTCGGTATTTACCGCACTCACATCCTGAAAATTTTTGTCTCTTCTTTTGGATTTAAAACAATTCCATTCTTCAAGTGAGACAAAGTCAGCATACATTTTTGGATATTCTCCATCAGCATAATTTTCATCGGCATCCTTAAGGTACTTTCTTGTTAAAAAAGTTCGAAATCCCCTATGTCTTTTTCTGGCCAATTGAAGACAATAGGTCTCTCGTTTATCGTCAATGTTAAAAGACCGCTACAAAAAAAAAACATACATTGAGTGCGTTAGTAATTTAAATACATATTCGTCAACAAAAACAAAAAATATCACTTATGGTACCTTTATCTCACTCCAAATTTTTTCTTTAGCGGGTTTCACCGCTTTATCACTCCATCGATCAAGAGTGATTGTAACCTCTCTCCATGCAAGGGAACCAATATAACTTGTTAACTTTGAACCGTTGGGCTCAATTAATTGGTTATCTTGATTCCAATGTACGTCATACTTGACTGCTCTATCTCTGTCACGAATGATTGATTTCATGATGGTTATTCCTTGTCTAATATCCTTCTCCGCATCTTTAACCGTTTCATTTCCATCATTATGTTGAACTGTGGCATTTAGCAAACACAATGTAAAAACACAAACATATTTAGAAAATTCAAATAGTATTGAATGAATAAACACAATATAATATCATCATTATTAGAAGCTTCATGTGGTGAGTTATCCTCGTTACTAGCCATGTGACTTGTAATAAAGTGACCGTTAAAAAATTGATGTATAAAAACAATATAAAAACATAAACACAATATAAGTACATAAACACAATATAAGTACATAAACACAATATAAAAACATACACACAATTACCCATAATTACCTTTTCACTAACGTCTCTTTCTTTTCTTGGTTTGAGTATGAATTACTTGCCTCTTAACAACGCGGAATGATGGGTTGATCCAAATTCCCTCATTATGATCATTCCTAATATATGATTCATCCGCTATAATATTCTCATCTTGATTATTTATTCTATATGACTCATTCTCAACATCAATATGACTTTGATCTACACTTTTATCATCAATCACTTTGTTAGATAAAAGCCTTATAGACCATTTCGTACTTTTTGGATCAGTGACATAGAAAATTTGTT
This sequence comes from Vicia sativa, assembly GCA_021764765.1. Lineage (NCBI taxonomy): Eukaryota > Viridiplantae > Streptophyta > Magnoliopsida > Fabales > Fabaceae > Vicia > Vicia sativa. The sequence continues at coordinate 85,589,998 of CM038795.1, forward strand.
TAGCTTGAGAGGCTAGAATAAAGGGCTCATCTTTGTACCCCACCCTATTAAGATACACTTGTAAAAATCCCGATTCATCCATTCGTATGCCACCATTATGTACCCAATTGCAACCAAAGATAGGAATCTGAAACTTCTCATAATCAAACATCCAAATGTGCTAGATAACCCCAAAATATGACAAATTTGCATATTCGGGGTTTAAGTCTTTCATACTGGAAATGTGCATTGCTTCAGCTACCAGGGTGACACCACTATTTTGCATAGTACTTTTATCATCCTGTTCTTTGGTATAAAATAAGTATCCGTTAATTGCATATGCACTATAAGAAAAAATAAGCAAACTCGGACCATATGCTAAACATCTCAACCTTTCTGTCACAGAAGCAAGATCTGAATCAATACTTGAATAAATTTGATCCTTGAATCATTGTATAAAACTATGATTATGTTCTAGTACTATCCAACTTTCACTTCTATTCGGATTTAAACCCCAGAGTTCAAGCTTATGCATTTCAACATACGACTCAACCTCATTGTCATTGTGCAGAACATACAAATGTACTTGATCCCGTTCAGCCCTTGACACTGTGACAATTTTATTTCTAATTAACTTTTTCCTTCCTTTCTTTCGAAAATATGAGATTTGGGTAGTCCAACAGATTGAACATTGGACAAATATTCAGTACAAAACTCAACTGCTTCTTCAACAATGTATCGTTCAACAATACAACCCTCTAGCCTACTTCAATTTTTCACGTACCCTTTTAATATTTTCATATAACGATCAACAAGATACATCCATCTCATATAAGCTGGTACACACAGTTGTGTCTCTTTCATAAGATGAACAACAAGATGTACCATTATATCAAAAAACGAGGGAGGGAATACATTTCAAACTCACACAAAGTAATAACTATTTCTTTTTGTAATACTGGTAAGATCTCAAGATCGATCACCTTACTACAAATTGAGTTAAATAAAAAACACAATTAGTTATGGCGCTTCTTACTTTATCTGGAAAAATAGAACGTATACCTATTGGTAGAAAATGCTCCATTATAACATAGCAAGCATGTGTCTTTAAACTCTTTAACTTCAGGTCTTTCATGGACACAAGTCTTCTAATGTCTGAGGATATTTTTCACCTTTAATGCTATACCCAGAAATATGTCCATCTTCCTTTCTTCACAGGTCCTAATTCAGTTCTTATTCCCATATCTACCATGACTTCCCTTGATTTAAGGTCATCCTTAGACTTTCCTTTTATATTGAGCAACGTACAAATAACACTTTCAAATACATTTTTTTCAATGTGAATAACATCAAGAAAATGTCTTACGTACAAAGATTTCCAATATGACAATTCAAAAAGAATTGACCTCTCCTTCCACCCACCTGTGACAACTTTATGTGTAAAAGGTTTGCCAAACTGAATACTTACATCTTTCACCTTTTCAAAAATTTGATCACCTGACAATCCAGGTGGAGCTCTACGTTGTTCGATATCTCTGTTGAACGCTTTTCTCCATCCACGATATTGATGTTTAGAATTTAAGAATCTATGATGAACGAGAAAGACATTCTTCTGACAAAGTGTCAATCGTGTCGTATCGGTTCCATCTTCACAGACAGGACATGCTTTTTCACCTTTAATGCTATACCCGGATAGATTTTCGTATGCTGGAAAATCATTAATTGTGCCAAACAACATCGCTCTCAAATTGAAACTTTCTTTCCCATATTCATCATAAACCTCCACACCGTTCTCTCACAAAATCTTCAAATCTTTGATTAAAGGTTTCAAGTATACGTCTATGTCATTCCCTGGTTGTTTAGGCCCAGAAATTAACATAGATAACATCATCTACTTACACTTCATACATAGCCATGGAGGTAGGTTATAAATCATAAGAATCATAGGCCATATGGAATGTGAGATACTTTGAAGACCGTGCGGGTTCATTCCATCAGTAGATAACTCCAAGCAAAGGTTTCTCGTTTCTCCTCCAAAATTAGGATAATCATTATCAATTTTCTTCCACTATGGTGCATCTGCCGAATATCGAAACTTTCCATCAATAATTCTTTCATCTACATGCCAAGTCAAGTGTCTTGCATCAGTTTCACTATGAAACATGCGTCTAAATCTCAGAATAATAGGAAAATACCATAAGACTTTTGCTGGAGATAATTTTTTCTTATATCGAGATAAACCGCACTTAGGGAACTCATTCAACGATGCATATTCGTTTTGAAACAAAATGCAATCATTTAGACAAGCATGTGTCTTATCATAGCTCATGCCAATAGAGCACAACATTTTTTTTGGCCTCGTAGGTTCGATTAGGAAGAACATTATCCTTAGGAAGCATATCTCTCAAAAGGGCTAATAACTTTGTGAAACGTTTATCCGACCATCCATTGTGCGTCTTTAAGTTGTACAACTTTAATACCTCAGACAGTCTTGTGAATTTGGTGCAATATTTATATAACGGTTTCTCTGCATCGCTTACCAACCTCTCAAACATTTTTGGACAATCTTGAAGATCTTCTTCAAGTGCTTCTGCAATCTCTTCGACTCGATCACAATCGTATGTATCCGTGACATTGTTGTATGAAGCATAGGTCGCATTACTTTTCACCTCGATTCAACATTCTCGCTGCTTTTCTCACCATGAAATATCCAACACGTATAACTTCGATCAATTCCATGCATCAGTAAATGTGATTTCAATCCATGTGCGTCAACCCGACCCACATAAAAACAACCCAAGAAAGGACATTTCATTCTAATGGGGTCTTCAACGTGTTCAACAACAAACTTAACAAACACTATTATCCCATTCTCGTACTCTTTTGACAATAGATCGACAAACATCCATTTTATATCCATGGTTTTACTACTAAGTAAGCTAAACAAAAACACTAAGTAATTTAAGCTACACAGCCATTTTTTATCCATGGTTTTACTATTTAGTAAGCTACTCACACCAGAACCAGTAATTTAAGGAAGAAATTTACCTCGAATTCAGGGAAATGTAGGGAATGAGCCCTGTACATCGATCTAGGCCGGGAAACATTGCTAATTCAAAGGAAAGAAAACTTTTAACAACAACATCATAATCCCAACAAAATTTAACCACAACACTAACAATAGACAACAACATCTTTCATTCCTCATTCAAACAACATCCTATCATTATCCCCAATCAATAATTCCACAACATATTCATCAGAACAAAGTGAACAAAATAGTAGAGGTAGCTTATAATCAGAACTGACATTCACACAATGTGCCTATAATCTTCACATTCTAGCAACAAAACTGAGCTATCAATAACTTTATCAAACAAATATTGTCATTAAGCTACCATCAATATTACGAGAGTTTCGAAACAAAAGACAAGGATTCATGTTATTACTCGATTCAAGTTTAAAACATAAAAAAATCAAGTCCAACGCAAGCTTAAATCAACTAAAAGAAATTTCGGGCAGCAGCTATGTAAACTACTAATGCTCAATAAAAATCGTTTCAATCATGCTCAAAATCAACGGAAACAACACAACTATGCTATAACCGGTTTAAACACAACGAAACCAAAACGTCATCACTATCTCTTTCAAATCGTGTCACACTTATTTTTCTTCTCATATTCATATCTTTTTAACCATTCTTTATTTAAATGCACCAACCACACACATTCATATGTTTTATAAAATACCAACAAAATCAAATTCCATGTAATGTGTCTGCAACATGTAGTTATTAAGATTACTATTACCACCACTACCACTAGTACTTATAGTTTATTATAATTAATAATGCAGATCATCAAGAGACGTTGACGAGGGAGATAGAGAGACTTAGTCTTTTGTATCATCATATCTTAGCCAAAACTGTAATTCAAAGTATTTACATTTAACATTATCTACTTCATTAATTAACTTAAACGTAATTAGTATGAGAATAACATCCTCCATTAATTAACTTAAACGTAATTAGTATTTACATTTTTTATTCTCTCCTTCATTAATTAACTTAAACGTAAATTTATGATATGACACAAAAATATTACATAACTACTAATATGGTTCATATATTTAAACACATACATAACATTATCATGAGAATGTTAAATCAACCGTCCTTATTTCAAGCAAACATAAAGTATCAGAACTAAACACGCAACCAACAATATATACGCAATATAAGTTAGAATTTGAAGCATCCATTATTTTCTATTATTAGCAATTGACAACACAACACTGCTATATATTTTAAGTTAATATAGACAAAAATGAAACTAACACAACAATAGTGGAGAAATCACAACCATAACACACATGACATGTTTTACAATTGTATCACTGTTATGTCTTAACCTCCAAGCCATGTTATCATCATCCAATAAACAAAATGATATTTATACATAACCAATAAAGTCTTTTTTTTATCAATAATTCAAAAAATATATGACATTGTTAACATCATCCAACTTAGGTGTTTCAAATTCAAAAAGTAAAAAAAAATGGCATCTATGATTTTACACTACATGAATGTTTAAAGGTAACTGGTTATGTGTTATCATTGTCATTGATTGTTACTTCAGAAGACAATCATCAGTACAATCAATTAAGTTCATTGAAGCACTAATTTTACATAATTCCTCTAAACAAATTCAAAAGCTCCTATATTTTACTTATACAACTTTCACTTTCACTTTCACTCTCACTCTACTATACACATATATCTATGTAGACTCACACAGATACATATAAGTGCTTATCGAATAAGTGCTTATGTATAAGTTATTCTTATTAGAAACAGAGCAAAGAATAAGAAAAATAAATAGCAAATAATGAGTAAATAACTATGTAGACTCACACAGATACATATAAGTGCTTATCGAATAAGTGCTTATGTATAAGCTATTCTTATTAGAAATAGAGCAAAGAATAAGAAAAATAAATAGTAAAGAATGAGTATGGAAATGGTTTACCTTAATGACTGTTGATAAGTGCTTATGTATAAGCTATCCGTTCTAGAATCACTTCCAGTTTCAGTTTCTTCGTTTTGGCTAAAGAAGAACGACTGCAGATATCAACACCCTGGAAGTAGAACGAGGAATGATGATTGGGAATGGTAGAATGAGGAATGACGAGAGGAATAACGATCGCTTTCAGTTTGAGAAGAAGAAGAATGAGAATCGATTTGGGATTTTAGGGTTTTCAGTTTGAGAAGAAGAACGAGAATAGGAACAGGTTTTAACAACGAAAAATCGCGTTTGGGTGCTTTCTGATTAATGAAAAAATGGATCGAAACAAATTTATGTTTTTTTAAAAAAAGACCTTAGGCAACGCTTTTGGAAAGGGCTGTCTAATGGGGGGTTTAGCAGTGCTTTAGATGGGCCTCTAGCAGCGCTTTTTGAAAATGTTGTCTAAGGGGGGTTTTAGCAGCGCTTTACATGGGCCTCTAGCAACGCTTTTGTAAAGTGTTGTCTTATGTGGACCTTTAGCAGCGCTTAGTACATGGGCCTCTAGCATCGCTTATGGAAAACGCTGTCTAAGGTGGGGTTTTAGCAGCACTTGAAAAAACACAGTCTAAGGTAGGCCTTTAGCAACGCTTTTTACAAATTCGTTTATATTTTCCATGTTTTATTTTTTTATTTAATCTATAGCAGCGCTTTTTGTATAAAGCGTTGTCTAAAGTGCGCTGTCTAAAACCATTTTTGGCGTAGTGATGCTAATGTGTTCCTGAGATGTCATAGAACATGTTTGATCCACCGTTTGCATGGTTTGCTGCCTAAATCATGAGACACCATGGTTAAGGCATACCCATTTGCAAGATTTGAAGCCTTAGATATAGGCCGATTTAGGCCAAACTAACACCACCATTGGATTCCTGAGGATCGATTTAGGGGGATAGGGTCCTTAGATCCCATTTATTTTTTCTATTTGTGTAGGTTTGATTTTGCAGGATCGGAGAAGACGATCGGATCTTTGCTCCGACGTCTCTGACTTCTTTGACTCCAACGAGGGCATGTGTGTTATGTTTTAATTGCTTGATTTTTAGAAAATAAATTCATACACACACACACAGATATATATATATCAATGTGTTAAAGTGAATGGATGTATGGCTATCCTAGTGGCAACCCATACGCGCTAGTCCCCACCCTCTATCAGGTCGCTGGTTCGAACCTGCCTTTTGCCAAATTTTTCAATATTTTCTGATTTTTACAGGTTATCATACATAAACAAAGGGAGGCGTTTCCATATCACAACAAGCCAGAGGCCTAGTGGTCCAGTTTTGCACAACAACCCCAGGGTCACGACTTCAACACCTTGGAGTACCAACCTTATTTTTTAACACTAGTTTCCTTTCAACTTTTCTAACAATTGTTTATTTTTCTTTTCTTATTTTAATTCTTTTCCAAAAAAATCATTTTTAATACAATAAAAAACCCTAAAAATATATATTTATTTTAGATTTAGGTTTAAAAAATGTTTAATTAATTTTAGACACAAAAATATTTTATTTTTATTTTCACTTTTAATTATTTTCATAATTAATTTTAAATTAACTTAGAATTAGGTTTTCTAAATTAAAATTAACCACAAAAACTCCAAAAAATATTTTCCTCTTAGTAATTAGGGTTTGAAATATTTTCCTAACATTTAAAACATTTTTCTTTTATTTATTTACTGCTTTTTCGCATTTAAATTCTAGAAAGCAATGTATAGGTCGCAAGGTTATTTTTGTAATAGCGTAGATTTAATTTCTCGCACTTTACTTTCCGCACCTTCAATAATGCAACAACCCCAAAGCCTTGTAATAGCATAGGATTCATTTTCTGCATTTTTACTTTCCGCACCTCTTATAAATTGTCTATATACACTGCTTAGATGTATGGTTAATAGAATTGTATGGCAAGATTAAATTCAACCGTTAGATAACCCTAATTTTCCAAGATAAAGTATTTGAATTGAACACACTCTTCACACTTGCACACTCCTTAGGGTATCCTAACTTGTTTCCTTTCGAATAACAATGGTCATGTCCCCCGAACGTAGGGGTACCATTAGTAAAGTTGCCTACGAATAAAATCATCACAAAGATCATAGTCCCTCGATGACCCTAGATGTTGCCTACAAATATATGATCTCGTCTGAATCCACCCTACTGAACATTGATTGATAGGATATATCAATGAAGTCGCCATCGAACGTCTTTTATCTCGCGAAGGAGAAAGGAAAATATCGAGTAAACGTAAGAGGGAAGAAACCACGGTCTTACGACCAAGAGATCTGGGTAAGGGATTTTGTTACACAAGGGGAAGGGATTAGCACCCCGCACGCCTGTAGTACTCTACGGTATCCACTTATATTTTCTAGCTAAGGGGTGTGTTATATCTATCTATCACTTAATCGTTATAGTGCATGCAAAAGAAAAGGAAAATAAAGAAACCACAGGGAAAAGAAGGAAGTATTACAAGTTATGCTCGATCGAGCCACGTGACAAGATGCCTACGTATTCCCTCGTGCAATGGGAAAATCAGAGCTCCGTAGTTCGGCTCACTTGTTTTGGTGGGTTTTGTGTTTTTTACTTATGAAAAAGTTTTAAGCACAAAAAGAAAATGCGCCCGTAGGCGAAAAAGAGTTTGTCTTGGTTGGTTGCCTTTACCTTTGTGAAAGGGATTCAAACCACAATTAAGTGTTTTTGTTTTCAAAAGAAAAAGAAAGCAAGTTTTAGTTTTAATTACATGCAAGGATGCAAAAAGAAAGAAGCAAAACAAAAGGGAGACTAACTAGTACTAACCTTAATGTTGTCATGCAAAGATTGGACTTATGGTTGAGGATGAGGGAATCTCTACCTATATTGACATGCAAAGGATGTATATCCTAATGTTTAGGCTCAAGAGTTATCCTAGCCGAGCGGTCCTAAGGGAAAGCTATCCTATATTCGTCTTGGTTGTAAAACCAAAGGATGCAAAGGGATGAAGCAATCAAGTGCTTTGGCAGAAGCACACAAGCAATGAAATGCAAAAAGAAATGTCATAGAAGCGCAGGAAGCAAACTAAGGGCCGAAAGCCACCAGGAACCAACACATTCTGATTCCCGTGAGTGGTATCATCGTATGACATGAATTGTCAAGTGTGAAGAGCAAATGATGCGAGTTCAACAGTAAATGCGAACTCCAGGAAAGCGTGGAGAGTCAGAATAAGGGACTCTTGCCACTTTATTATTATTGACTCGATAAAGGAAGCAACACGATTCACATGTGCTGAGCTGACACAGACTAGAACTGCGCGGGGATCGATTGCTGACCCTTTCCATGTGCCCATCATATCATCATCATATAGCAGGTGTGATACGGTGGGAGAACTGACTTGTTTGTTTTGCGTTTTATCGCAAATGTTGCGGATAGCAAAAGTCGTCGCCGACTTTTCTTTTATCCAATTAAGGGAATGCGAAAAGAACAAGAAAATACATTCGTTAGATTGTGAGTACGGGAGGCAGTTATGAAAAGGGAAGGTATTAGCACCCTTTCCATTCGTAGTTATCTACGGGCTCTTAATTGCTTAGCTCACTTTATAAATTGCTTTTTGTGCGTGTTTGAAAAGATATTTCAAAAAGACATTTCTCTTTGACTTCGTAATGATTCTCGCTGGAATGTATACGAAGTGTTTGGAAATGTTTTGTTTTGAATAATGTTTAACTTTGTAATGATTCATGCTGGAATGTATACAAAGTGTTTGAAAAGTTTGGAAAATAGTGTGAGGTGTGAAAAGTATTTTTGAATTGATTGGAGCAAGCAAAAGAGTCTTATTACCTACTCAGAATGGTCGTTTCCATGTTATTTTTCTTCCTTTAGAATAAGGCTATCCATACCATTAGTTGGTAGGTAATCTTATTCGTTGGATGTAAAGGGACGTTCGTAGGATCGTCATCGTATGGTCATAGAAGGAAACATGTAGGGATACCTTAGCATTTCATAGGGACGATCATCACTTTTCGTTGGCAACAATTGAGAGACGAGATCATGTATTCGTAGGCAACAATCGAGGGTCATCGAGGGACTATGATCTTTGATTCAAAGGGACTGTGATGATATTGTTTGTAGGCAACTGTGCTAATTGTATCCCTATGTTCGAGGGACATGGCCATGTTTTGTTCATAAGGCAACGATAGAGGATACCCTAAGGGGGTGCAAGTGTGAAGAGTGTGTTGTATTCAGATATATTATCTTGAAGTTAGAAGTGAATTAGGGTTGATTTTAGTCTTAGCATGCAAACCCTAATTACTAGCAGTTAGATATATGTACAGAATTTAAAGTGCAGAAAGTAAAGTGGGGAAATGTAAATCCTACGCTATTACATGGCTTTGGGGCAGATACATAATAGGAGTGCGGAAAGTAAAGTGCAGAAATGTAAAGGTGCGCAAAGTAAATCCTACGCTATTACATAATAAGACTCTGCGACCTATACATCTTTTCTAGAATTTGTAAATGCGAAATAATCAGAAATAATCAGAATAAAGTTAGTAAAAATGTTTTGGAAATTAGTAGGAAAATGTTTTTAGGTTAGTAACCCTAATTAAAACAAAGAAAAATACTTTTGGAGTTTTTTATGATTGATTTTAATGAGGAAAAACCCTAATTCTAATTAATTAAGGTTTAATTAGAAAAATAATTGAAAATGCAAAGAAAAATAAAATGTTTTTGTGTCAAAAGTTAAATAAAGGTTTTATTAACCTAAATCTGAGATTAAATATTTTTTAGAGTTTTAGAAAATAGTTTAAAAATTAATTGAAAAAAATAAATTGGTTAGAAATTAAAAGAAATAGAAAAATGAAAAGGAAACAAGTAGTAAAAATTAGGTTGGCCTTGATGAGGTTTGAACCCACGCCCTTGAGGTTGTGGATTCAAAAATTTACCGTTGGACCACACTGCATGTAGTGTTAGAAGTATGCCTTCAATAGATTATATGTGATAAGCTGCAAAAATTAAATGTTTGTGAAAAATTGCAAAAGGTGGGGTTCGAACCCACGACCTTAGAGAGGGAAAGGGACTAGCACGCGCATGTTGAACCGTTGGAGCGGTGATACATCCATTCATTTAGGTACCTGGATAAATATACATGTGTTGCTTTTTCCTAAAAATCAAAATAATTACAATACCACGCGTGATGGGACCCAGGAATTCAAACAAACCAATTGAAGCACGCCACGCTTGCCTCGCCGGTCAAGCAAAAGTCAGAGGCGCCGGAGGTTATTTTCGGTTGTCTTCTCCGACTGCTATAATTACCAAACCTGCAAAAATCAATGAAAATGCAAACCAAAACAACCCAGATCCACTAATCAGGATGCTACGAATCCAATGGTGGCATTATCTTGCCCTAAAATGGACTGTAACCATGGATACGAAGCTTCAGAAGGTTTATGCCCTAACAATGGTAAGGCACAATTTAGGCATGCTAAACTCCAAACGATGGACTATATCTTCTCTATAACATCTCATGAACACATTAGTACCGTTAATTTGAACCATAATACGTTAAAAACAAAAATATGAAATTAAGCAAAATATGAAAACAGATGCTCATGGTTGGTGTGATTCAACGCATTATGGCCATAGTTCTAGGCATATACTCACCCCACAATACCTCAAGAGCACGTTTGTGTACTGAGAATTGATTGAAAGACGCTGGAAATTGTGATACGAATTTGCAAGTTTTGAGAAAATTTTGAGAGCTTAGGGTTTGTTCTTGGAGGCAAGGATTCGTTCCCTTTGTGGTCTGATTTTGTTGTGTACTTATAGGAGTGTAGAATTAGGTCAACAACAGAAGGAAATATATGGCCTTAAATGCATAAAATATTTGATTAACTTTTTTATCAAATCTTTCCAAAAATGGCTCAATATTGCCTTAATGCTTCTTGCACAAATTTGACAGCTTGTATGGGTTATCTTGGACCTCAAGACAAGTAGAAACCAAGTCTAACTTGTCATAACCTTGCTCCTTACATTTTATTTTAGTTAAATTGAATTTAAATGATTTAATTCCAAAATAAATTAAATAAATAGAAAGGAGGCGTGTAAATGGACTTAGGGGTCGTGGATATTCTCAAGAATAAGTATGGATCATGAAAACTTAAGCCCATTTGAAAAATATTTGTATTTGCTAGGTATTTTCCTTTATGCACCACCTCAAAAATGTCAAACTTGCACAATTTGTATCTTTCCCAATTTTCAACATTTTTGAGTGTTCTTGGACTTTTTAGAAATCTAAAGATATCCTCTAAACACTCCTTTTGGTTTCATATTCATTTAAGTTTCCATGTTCATGAACACTTATTTGCAAAAAGATGACTTTTTGTTGACTTTTAAAAAGACCTACAATGTTTTGATCCATAACTTCCAAATGAAGAATTTTTGGCCAAAGCTTGTGAGACATAAAGTTGTAAAGAATTGAATTCCCTTCAAAGTGAGCTTTGGTGGAAAAATTTTTGATAAAGTATGTGAAAGTTATGCTTGGTCAAAGTTCTGTTGACTTTTGTCTAAAAAACCCTAATTTAGAAACTTTGACTTTTGATCAAATTTTGACTTTCCTTGAGGAATCATGGTCAACCCTTGATCAAATGATGAATATTGCTTTAAAATATTGATGTTGACCAAAAATTATGAAGTTTGACTCTATGTTGACCATAGTTGACTTTTTGTCCAATATAGTTGATTTTCAACAATCCGAGCAATTGGATGAGCAAATTTGACTTGTAAGGCTTGAAATTTGACATGGTGATCCCTTGAAATATATGAGGAGGTATGATGACCACTTGAAGAATTGGAAATCCATTTTGACTCGAGATAATCAAAACCCTAGTTTGGGTTGATTGCTTAGGAGAGGGTTTGTCTGGTCAACGCTTGTGAAATCCTTAAGTATGGAGATGTGAATTGTCTTAAGAAGTAGGAGGGAAAATTTTGGGGTATAACAGTTGCCCCTGTTCAATCTTCTTGTACCAGAAGGGTTAGATTGGTATTCTTGTCTTTCGTGACCTGAAGGTAGAAGATGATTGAACACTTGAGTACCCCTGAAAATTTGCACTGGCTGTTGTATGGAATGGGATCTTCAGTTGACAATGCGCTGGAATAGGCTTATAGATGCCATTTGGAGAAGCTAATGCTGGGGAGTGAGTCATGCGCTAGACTTTTCATTTGTCTTTTGAATGAGAGAGATGGTATGTGTTGATTTTTAACCATGTATGCAGCATTCTGAAGGTGGAGAGATGTCTACAAGTAGTCGGAGATGGGCTCAAAGATTCCATCTGGAGAGATGAAGATGTGTAGTCGGAGATGGGCTTAAAGATTCCATCAGGGACGGTTGATAATTAGAGAGAGTTAGAATAAGCCTTTTGTCTTGGCTATTTCTAAAATGAATAGTTGTCAGCTTGTGGATAGTTTTTCCGTCTTGTTTCGGGTATTAATTCATGGTCTGCTATTTATTGGTAAACCCGTCTGGTTTCGGGAGTTCATACCAGATTGGTCGCCTTGATAGTTTCCCCATTTTGTTTCGGGTGTTAATCTTTGACCTGTTGTCTGGAAATAATTTGAATGGTCGTTCAGATAGTTCTCCCATCTTGTTTCGGGTATTAATCTTTGACCTTCCGTTTGGAAAATAGCTTTTACCTGCTGGGCAAATAAATCTTGACAGGATATGACAATGTTCGTGAATGATATATGCACAAGTTATGATTTTTATGGGTAATGTATGAAGGTAGATGTCGTATTTCAAAACATATCCATCTTGAAAAAGATAAGAATGTTCTGCTGGAGATCTTTGATTTCTATTTGGGGATGAAGTTGTTGAAAACCCTAACTGGGGATAAAGGAGATTCATATTCCTCCGATGCACTATCTGACCAAGTTTTGAGTCTGGATATTGCTCATGTTGGGGGAATGATAATCATTGAGAGATACTCAGCTGAGGATGAATATCTTGTGTATAGACCTTGTTGGGGGACGATGTGGTATGGAATAACCTGTTACTGCTTGGAGACTGATGTAATTGGTTAATGTGTTACTGCTAGGGGACCAATGTAACGTGATGACTTGAGAATGTTGATAAGTCTGATAGGATCACTGCTCGGGGACCGACGTGATGAATATAAAGGATCACCGCTCAGGGACTAACGTGACGAAGTTGATAGGATCACTGCTCGGGGACTAACGTGATGAAGTTAATAGAATCACTTCTCGGGGAATAACGTGACGAAGTTGATAGGATCACTGCTCGGGGACTAATGTGACAAAGTTGATAGGATCACTGCTCGGGGACTAATGTGATGAAGTTGATAGGATCACTGCTCGGGGACTAACGTGATGAAGTTGATAGGATCACTGCTTGGGGACTAGCGTGATGAAGTTGATAGGATCACTTCTTGGGGACTAACGTGATGAAGTTGATAGGATCACTACTCGGGGACTAACATGATGAAGTTTATAGGATCACTTCTCGGGGACTAACGTGATGAAGTTGATAGGATCGCTGCTCGAGGACTAACGTGATGAAGTTGATAGGATCACTGCTCGGGGACTAATGTGATGAAGTTGATAGGATCACTGCTCGGGGACTCATGTGATGAAGTTGATAGGATCACTTCTCGGGGACTAACGTGATGAAGTTGATAGGATCACTGCGCGGGGACTAACGCGATGAAGTTGATAGGATCACTGCTCGGTGACTAACGGGATGAAGTTAATAGGTTCACTGCTTGGGGACTAACGCAATGAAGTTGATAGGATCACTGCTCGGGGACTAACGTGATGAAGTTGATAGGATCACTGCTCGGGGACTAACGCGATGAAGTTGATAAGATCACTGATTGGGGACTAACGTGATGAAGTTGATAGGAACACTGCTCAGGGAATAACGTGATAAAGTTGATAGGATCACTGCTCGGGGACTAACATGATGAAGTTGATAGGATCACTACTCAGGGACTAACGTGATGAAGTTGATAGGATCACTGCTCGGGAACTAATATGATGAAGTTGATAGGATCACTGCTCAGGGACTAACGTGATGAGTTTGATAGGATCACTGCTCGGGGACTAACATGATGAAGTGAAGTGCTGGATACTGCTAAAAAGAGATGATGGAATTGTAGTCTGGTTAGATTGTTTACTCAGAATTCCGACTATATGTGTGTAACTTGAATCATTGTCGACTACTAGAGTCTGTAATAACTGCTATTTCTTGCTGTTAGAAGGAAGTGACTGGAACGATATTTACCATTTGAACTTGAAGTTGAGAACAATGTGGTATGTAAGTAGATGATCCGGCGGAACATAGACATACACTTTAATCCCTAATTTTTTCCTGGACCACCCTTTCGAGTTTTATGTCTACCAGGATACCCTTTTTTGCCTAGGCCAGTCAACCTAGCAAGTCTCGTTTATGTGTAGCATTTTGTTTACTAGATTTGCTTTCACAGGGTACGGGAAATCTTCATCGTCCATAGTGGTGAGCATTGTAGCACTGTCGGAATATGGCCATTCATATGTGGGAGTTTATCTACCTCTGGGATAAATATCCTGGTGTACTTGACGCTTGAAGTTATTGATGAACTGTTGGAGTTAGAAATTCTGATAGTCTTGACCTTCTTAAGCAGTTTTCTGAGGAATGTTATGGGAGAATGATACTGACACCATCTGATGCTACTGGCACAAATGAGTAACTCAATGGCTTTTACTGAGACTTGTGATCAATGTAACATGCCCCAAGGGATTCAAATGTAAGCTATGCCCTTGGCTATTCATCACTTGACCTGATTGCCCCAGATGAGTTGGATGATAGCATGTCATGCCCCTTGATTGGAAAGGCTTGTTACCAGAGGTGTCTTTATCTGTAGTAATTTTGTCTATTGTGAGGACCTTCATTCATTGAATATTCGTCATGTGAAATCATTTGTTGTCAAACATTTAGTCATATGCAAACAGTGATATTAAAATGCAAAGCTCATGTCTGGCTTGAGGTTTATAAAAATGTATTTTTTTTAGTAAAACAAAATTTGTAAGAATAATGATATCAACTCAGGAATTATAGTAAGCCTTACAGGAGTCAGGATACCTTTTTATAAAAGTACGCTTTCGAACTAACCATGCTCCAGTTAGGACTTTTAAGGGTTATAACGTGGCTCAGTTCACGGTTTAAGAAACAAAGGATAATGGCTTGAAATTTATTTGTACCCAACCCAATCTCTGTGATGTTCTCCAGTCATATGTTCAGTTAATTTTGCATCCTTAAGTTCCTCAAGGAAAGTCAAAATTGTGGGGTGAGTATTTGGTGATGGTTAAGAAACCTGAGGTATATTTGAAAAGACAGTCATCATTTTTTGTAACATTTTTCTTTTGTTGAGGGATTGTAGTGGCCTCTTTTTGACTTTGTTATCCCTAACTTTTGCCTGAACTGTTTATTTTGAGATTACAGTCAGCGAGATGTCTCATTCTTCAAGTCTACTTCATAGGTTTTTGACTTAGCGAGCTTTTCTTTTGATAGATATTGACTACCTGACTTAATGATTACAGGGAACCATCACCGTTTTTGACTTAGAAGGATATCTTCGGCATTACTCATCGTGATTGTCTGCACATTTAAATTAACTGAGAAACTACCCTGCCCCAGGTTATGATTAAGGGTTTCAATTTGTGTAAAAAAAAACCTTCTACTTCTTAGGCTCAAGGGGTTGAATAGGGATTAACTTCCTTATATCTCCACTGTTTAAGAATTAAAACAATGCCTGTACATCGTCAGCACAGTCTGTTCAAAAGTATACTGTAAGAAATTATGGTATCGTCTTCGTTATCCTCCCTCTAAAGGCTTACCACTTTAACAAGAGTTGAATATCACAAAAAGTAAGAAACACAATTTAAACATAGTGAAACGAATGGATTATTTCAAGACAAATATGTGCAATGCATTAATGTGAAAAGCCAAAGTTTGACATAAGGATAAACGTTCAAGCAAACAAAAGAAATTACAACTAAAAATTCAAATGAATGAAAGCTTCTCCGCCCGAACTCGTCACTTTAGATTGCATGCCTTGCAATTTTGATATTTGATGGATGGTAGAAAAACTCAATCTGACCATCTTGCGTGAACTTGAGAACTCTTTCGTCAATCAGGTCCTGAATCTTGTTCTTCAGGGCCCAACAATTATTTGTGCCATGTCCAGGGCTATTGGAATGGTATGCACACTTTGCATTGGGATTGTACTTTGGATAAGATGTCTTAACATGCTGAGGCGGGTCTCTCAAAGTAATCAACTCTGCTTTCAACATATGTTGTAATGCTTGAGACAATGGCATGTTGATTTTGGCAAATTGTCTTCTAGGTGTATCTTGCTTATGCCGATTACTTTGTTGTTGTTGGTGAAGCAATGTGAACTTGTCTCTTTCTTGTGAACAAGTCTGCTTTTGTCTCATTGGAGGTTGGTTAATGTTTGGATCCCCAACTCTAGAGGTTCGTCCCATTCGGTTGTCTTAGAACTTGAGAAGCTCGTTGATGAAGACTCTCAATTCTTCTTGCCCCCAAGCTAAGTTTTGGATAAGAGCCATCTGACCAATCATCTGGATTCTCATCTCTGCTATCTCAGCTTGCATTTGTTCAAATTGGCCATCCTTGTTGTCTTCAAGATTCTTCTTAGTGATTAGCTCTTTTAAATATTTCTGACCTTGAGCTAAGTTGGTGAACATTTCCTGGAATTGAGCGTTCTGAGCCTGGAGGTCTTTGACAGTCTGTTCGAGAGCCATTTATGCTGAAATAAACAGTGAGAGAATAAGAAAACTGGTATTCAATGTACCTGTTATGAAATGTTATGCCATTATATGTGATGTTATGCAATGCAACGTTTTCAAGGACCTTAGGAATTTAAATTTGTTAAACAATCACGAACAAACTTTTTATTAGTTTACTTTTTAGAAAGTGCAAATGAACATTTAAATACAAAAATGAAATTCCTAGCGCTTAGGCCTCCCATAGGCACTTCCTCTTTGTGCTGAGATAGGTATTGATGCCTTGCTCCTTATGAAGTAGCTTCGTCAACTCTAATAGCTTTTTCTCGCTTGCATGACATTGAGCTTCGAAGGTATCCCTTTCTTCTTTAAGTTGAATCCAGGATCTCTTCAGGTCTTCGAAATTAGTAGGCATGTCTGGATGGAGAATGGTATAGGGTTCGTCACCTTTAGCAACAAGTTCCATAACCATTGGTAGAACAGCTGTAAACAGAATCATGAGGTTTTGAGCTCGAACTCGCACCCATTTGAGGTAAGGTTCCCAAGGAATGGAATTTTTGTGCCCCAAAGTCTTGGTATCAGTCTTCTTCACCATGCCCCAAGCGTGCACAAATCTTCGATGATAGTTCTAGAGATCATTTTCATTGTCAAACACATTTTCTTGGAGAAGCATATCATGAGGACCATCTCTTCGAGCATAACCAAACTGACGTAGAGCTAGAGAAGGGTTGTAAGTGATACCTCCCCTTATGCCAAGGAGTGGTACTGTGATGACTGATTTTTTCATCGGTTGTTTTAAAAACAATGAAGTCGCCACCTAATTTTATTTGTTCTAAAAAGAACGGGAAAATATAGATAAAACCCACAGAATTGGATAAGAAGGTCTACGTGACCAAAAGATGTGAATTCGGGAGTCGGTTATGTTAGGGGAATGTATTAGCACTCCTTACATCCATCGTACTCGATGGGACCCGTTTAGTTCTAAGTGTTTGTGTTTGTTTATTGCTAATTTTCTAAGTTATGAATAAGAAAGAAGAAAAGGGGTTTATTTATTATTATTTTGAGTTTGCCGCAGTTTCAGAACCTTGTGCCTACGTATTCCCTCGTGTAATGGGAAAGTCAAAACTCCATAGTTCTTCTTAAAAAGGTCTTGGTTGGTTATGTTGATTTTATTAGAAAAATCGTGCATTAGACATTTCAAATTCTTGAATTTGGACTTGTTTAGTTTGTTTGAAAAAGCTTAAGTCCTCATTCGCGTTTGAAATGGCTATTGCACACTCTTTGTAAGAAAAGAGCTTGACGATCGCGTATGAGCGATAAAAGAATTTGAGTGATTTGAGTTGATTTTCAGTTATGGATGACAAATATTGAAACATTAGGCTATCATCTAATGATTCAAGTACTCGAAATTGGCGAGCAAGTTCAACCAATCATCTCTCATCCAAAATATTTATTATGAAAATGATGAAGTGAAACAAAGTTCACAATTATTAAGTGTGCGATTAAAAGTATTTAAGTCATTAGGCTACCATCTAACGACCCAAATAATTTAAATTCAATTAAACCGTCGGGCTATCACCCAACAATTTAACCGAATGCCACAACACTATTTTTTTGTTTATTAAAACATGGGTAGAAGTTTTTAACTCATTAGGATATCATCTAACAACCTAAAAACTCCAAATTTGTTTAAATCATTAGGCTAACATCTAACAATTTAAACAAAACCCATCCAAATGTTCTTTTTATAAAAATTAATTTTAGAAAACAAGTTCAATTAATTAATTTGATTTTAAAAGTGTTTTGAGATTTGGTACGCGAGGAAAGGAGAAATAGAATCGGGTTATGATTAATTAAGTATATGGACTTAATTAACCTCGTGAGGATAGGTGCTCCTATCCCCAACTATGAGACCCTTGTGCATGGATAAAATGGTATATGGACCAAGAATTATTCGGGTTATGATTAATCAAAGCAACAAGGGCTTTAATTAACCTTGTGAGGATGATCATGCCCATCCCCAACTATGAGACCCTTATTGGCGTACGAGCCAATTCAAAGAAATCGGAGTTGTTTTATATTAATTGTGTGTGAAGTGTATAATGGTGAATAAATCGTACAAGCATATAAAAGCAGATAAATAATTATCAAACAATACAATTAAAATTTTAAATAATTATTAGAGTAGATCTTTTTTATTTGATAAAAAATCAACTAAGAATGTAATTGTAAATTGTCAAATGAAAATTATCATAAACTAATTATTATTTAATACATCAATCCAAAAATAAATTATTTGCATAATTAAATTAAATCAATAAATTAATTAAAAGAGAGGGTTTAGAAATAGCATGCGGGAAGTAATTCTGGGGGGGGGGGGAGGTGGATAAGAAAACCAGAGATGAGATCCTGAGCCCAAATAAAGGGCCTAAAAGGCCTCCAAGAAGATCCAGCGTGGAGCCCAGAGGAGGGTGCATCGTGGAGGGTCGGATCTGACCACTTGATCAAGAAACCAAGAAGACTTATAGCGATCAGACGGTACTCATGGGATGGGCGCGTGGCAGTAGAGATGAGTGGCAACATAATATTATTATTTTTTTGAAATAATTAGGGGTGGTGACAAGTGTCACCACCATTAAGATAAAACTTAACATAATATTAAATAAATAAAAACTTAATTAACCAAATAAACTCAGGCTAATCAAAAGTGCAAAAAATCTCTCTCTCTCTCTCTCTATGCTCGTTCGTGCTGTGGCTTTTCTCTAGAATATGTCTCGCCGGAAATCTCCATCGGTGGCGGCCCACGGTGGCCCACGGCAGTGGTTTCCTCCGATTTTCAATTTTCTTCCATCAATCTCTCCGTCTCTCTCCCGTGGTTGCTAATCTGTGTTTGGTTTTTGCAGATGTGGCTTGGTTTGGCCGGGATCTGAAAGGGGGTGAATGAAACCCTAACCCTAGTTCGTGAAGCGAACAATGATGATGATGTAGAAAACGTAAATAAGGAAAAGGAAAGGGAAAGGAAACATGAAGGCCGGAAATCACGAGCTCAACCTCTTGGTGAGATCTTTCTTTTCTCCTTCTCTGACTTGCGGTTTGATCGTGTTTCTTCTTCTTTGATTTTTTTGGTTCTGAAGGGATTATAGGGTAGGGAAATGATGAACTAAACTTAGGGTTTTTTCTGAGATTAGGGTTTTGACTTCTGAGATTAGGGTTTGTGTCGTTTCTCTATTCTGTGAACAATGGTCCTCCTCCTTTTGAAATCTGTGTTTTAATGCTTTTATAGTGACGAAATTAGGTTTTTTTTCTGCTGCTTAGGTCTTCTGATCTTTGGATAACTTGGCTTGTGATGTTCTGTTGGGCTACCTCTTATTTATGATATGTTATGCTTTTGTGGGCTCGAAATCTGTTTTTCTGTACTTGTTATTGGCTTGCTGGATTTGTCATTTTTCTGCTATGATGTCACACTGAAATATACTTGCTGCCTTTTGCTTTTCTCACCTCCATTGTGAACTGAATTGTTTTGTTTGTGATTTGCAGTTCAGGTGATAGGCCAATGATTCAAAATTTAGATTTTGTATGAGGCTGGTGTGAATTTCTGTATTATCCTGTTAACTATGATGATGCCTCTGAGTTTTTTCTTCGCTTTGTGAACCAACCCTGTTGCGATTTGTAAAGAGATCCTAGGCCAATGTTTGATGAAATTTTGATTTTTTTCTGTGAGGCCTTTATGTCACTTGCCTATATTTCAAAGAAAAAGCCTTATTTCTGATTCTTGCTTATAGTCCCTATGATGAACCTTGAGCAGAACAAAAACTTGTTGCAAAGTTTTTTTTAAATTGTTAAATTTTGGAATGCCTTGTATTTCTTGGTGACTAACCAAGCTCTTGTTTCTTTTTCATGTATGGCATGAATGATGGTGAGATATGGACGAAGATAGCAAGGCTAGAAACCTGAAGAATTTGCAAGAATATGGATCATGGAGCAAGAAAACTTGAATAGCAAACTCTTCTTAGAAATCCTAGGAAACTTGCTTGAAATGGTTTTGTAAATTTGAAATTTTGTAGTTGTAACCAATGGCCTTGTATCGTTTTAAAAGGATTTGTCCATGTCTATGTTAACTTGTATCTCTTGTACCAATACATTTTGTCCATGTCTATGTTAACTTGTATCTCTTGTACCAATACATTTGCTTGTTGAATAAAATTGTATTTTGAATTTGAAACTTGGCTCCAAAATTTTAGTCCTTGTATAAAGTCAAGTTAATCTCCTCTACCATAGTGCTTGTAAAAAAAATCAAATCTTGAAAGAAATATTTGAAAGAAATTATCAACATTTTGCATGAAACTTTCCATGTTGAATGATTTTGAGTGAAACTTGAATGGTTCTTGGATTAGTACTTGAATGAATACAAATTGAATCGTAATTCTAAATCAAATTCAAATTAACTTCAATGAACAAAAACAAACGCTCATGTAACTGCAATGAATTCTTAAATGAATTAAAGTGAAATGAACCCTTAAATGAATTAAAGTGAATCTTAAATTCAAAATAATCAAGATTCATCTTAATGATAGAAACATAAGATGTCTTGATCAAAATCTCATTCTTCATGCCAAAATTCATCTCAAACAAAATAAGGTTTCTTGAACTGATGATTAATTTCCATATATTTTCTTCTGATAATACTAACACAAGAAGAGTTATATTAAAAAAACCTCTTAGATGGTGATGAAACTTCTAACAAGGAATAATGATGTATTGATTAGATAGAAACTTTTAATAAACGACCAAGACCCTATCTTATGTTACCTTCAGACGATGCCATGATCTTATGAGGAATACTAGGAAATAAAATCCTAATCTTATGCATTGGTGAAATTGAACGGAGAATATCCCTTGAAGGATAAATTCCTAATAATTAAACTTCAACCACAATCTCAAAATTCATTGCTTGAAGAGGAAACAGTGGAAACATGCTTTACTATATACACATCAATCACCTTGAAACCCTAGCTTACATAATCACCGACCCCTTAAACCTCGGGTGTTTTAAAAGCATTAGAAGCTTTTGTAGTACTTTAGATGAGTATTTCCACACACCATACATCAGCTCTTGCTAAGAACAATCAATCTCGACAAGCAACCAAATGAACCAGAACTTGAATCGTTAATCAATGACCAGATAAACCCTAATCCACCATTTTACTTCTTGAAGAAGAAACTGAATGATCAGAAGAACATGATACATCCGACTTTGCAGAATAAAATCTCAAACCATCAGCAAATCCTAAACTCGTGATGAATTGATCTCTTGAATCAGGATGTAATGATATTCGATATAACAAAACTTATATAATTCGATCAAAGAAGAGATCACACACTTCAGAAATCAAAATCCAAGCCCAAAAATTGATATATAGGAAAATATAAGATTTATTGCTAAACCTCGTCGTTTCCAAATCTCCTAGATTGGTTGAAAGCATAACATCTTCCATATCTTGTAAAAGAAAACACAGTGAGCCACCTTAAACCCATAACCACATAACTCATGCATTTGCGTGCTATAAAAAGAAGAGGGTAAATTTTGGGGTGCGACGGGTACATTAGGGAATTCCCCACAACGCTCAATGAAAGTGAAGTCCTTTTGAGAAAAAAGACACCAACGGATATTTGAATGAGAGAGTGACATCAGCCTTTGATACCACTTCAATATTTTCTCTTTCTTCATTACTGATTGAGGAAGGTGCGAAATAAACGACCTGGAAAGTAACAGTATACAACACATTAGAGTTCCTTGTCTTTTGGTAGTACGAGTGTGGAGAGAATGCAAAATGTCCCCAAGTAAGGTAGGCACAGGATTACGAGTGAGGAATATCTTGATGGTGTTTACGTCTACGAACTGGTCGGGATTAGGAAATAGCACCAAGCCATAGATTAGCAAGGCCAAAATGTCTTTGAATGCATGGAAACTCATAGCCTTTAGGAATTCTCGAGCTTTCTTTATCAGAAACTTAACAAGCAAACCCTTAACTCCGCTTCTTGTTTCCCAATTAGCTTTAATGTCTGATCGCTTTAGATGTAACGCTGATGCAATGTCTTCGTATTTCGGAGCTTTTTCTGAACCGGTGAGTGATATCTGATCAAGGATAGGCATCCCAAGTAGCTTAGAGAACTCTTCTAATGTAGGCACCAACTGATAATCTGGGAATGTAAAGCAATGATGTTTCGGATTGAAGAACTGGAATACGACGTGCATCATATCTTCTTCAAAACCGGAGATAACCAAGTCAAGTAGATAACCATGCCTTTTGATAAACTGAGCATGATCGGGAACTTCTGAAACTAATTCTTTGAGTTGAGAAGGTATACCTATGAAGTTGATTCGGATAGTCTTCTTGGAAGCCATAACTCCTACAAAACAGAGAAAAGATAAATCGCTAGGTCCTTGAAATACTTAGAAGTGATATGATGTTATGATGTCATGTTTAAAACAAGTAGCAAGCACAAGCAATTCACACAATAGCCCTAGGTTTAAGGCTTGCATGAGGTATAAGTGTCTACCCTACTAGAGTTTAAGTGGGTTCAACATGTCCTATAATAGTAACCGGGTTCTAGGAATCTCATATTATTGATCTTTCTCGTAGTCTTTATTTCAATACGACTACTAAGTGGTCGACCGAAACATCCCGAAAGTCAAATCTTAATGAGCCTAGCATCGAGTATAAACCAACCTTAGTCTGCACCAAAGCCGGCCATCTCAATACCTTCTAATGGCCAAGATGAGTCAATTAGGGTTCTAAAAGTTAAGTTAGTGCTTATGACACCACGCAGACGCCAAATACTTTCCTCAACTGAACATGAGGAGCTTGGGACATCCAAAGTGTTGCACTAACGTAGCCATCATTTTGACAGTTTCGGTATACGCCTAACAGTCGCGATGATTTATTGCTACTTACCTAAGGAAACCTGGATCCGGGTGTAGGATCCCCCACAAGTATAATACCCAATCAACCCTTAAAAGTAAAGCAGATAAGTCAAACAATGAAAGCAATAAAGTGATCTAAAGCCCTAAGGTTGCCTCTCTTTAGGGTGTTTCCCTAGCAGAGTCGCCAGTTCTGTGATACGGTGAGAGAACTGACTTGTTTGTTTTGCATTTTATCGCAAATATTGTGGATAGCAAGAGTCGCCGCCGACTTTTCTTTTATCCAATTAAGGGAATGCGAAAAGAACAGGAAAAGACCTTCGTTAGATTGTGATTACAGGAGGCAGTTATGAAAAGGGAAAGTATTAGCACCCTTTCCATTAGTAGTTATCTACGGTCTCTTAATTGCTTAGCTCACTTTATAAATTGCTTTCTGTGTGTGTTTGAAAAGACATTTCTCTTTGACTTCGTAATGATTCTTGCTGGAATGTATACGAAGTGTTTGGAAATGTTTTGTTTTGAAAAATGTTTAACTTTGTAATGATTCACGCTGGAATGTATACAAAGTGTTTGAAAAGTTTTGAAAATAGTGTGAGGTGTGAAAAGTATTTTTGAATTGATTGGAGCAAGCAAAAGAGTCTTATTACCTACTCAGAATGGTCGTTTCCATGCTATTTAGCTTCCTTAAGAATAAGGCTATCCATACCATTAGTTGGTAGGTAATCTTATTCGTTGGATGTAAAGGGACGTTCGTAGGGTCGTCATCGTATGGTTATAGAAGGTAACATGTAGGGATACCTTAGCATTTCGTAGGGACGATCATCACTTTTCATTGGCAACAATAGAGGGACGAGATCATGTATTCGTAGGCAACAATCGAGGGTCATCGAGGGACTATGATCTTTGATTCGAAGGGACTGTGATGATATTGTTTGTAGGCAACTGTGCTAATGGTATCCCTATGTTCGAGGGACATGACCATGTTTTGTACGTAAGGCAGCGGCAGAGGATACCCTAAGAGGGTGCAAGTGTGAAGAGTGTGTTGTATTCAGATATATTATCTTGAAGTTAGAAGTGAACTAGGGTTGATTTTAGTCTTAGCATGCAAACCCTAATTACTAGCAGTTAGATATATGTACAAAATTTAAAGTGCAGAAAGTAAAGTGCGGAAATATAAATCCTACGCTATTACATGACTTTGGGGAACATACATAATAGGAGTGCGGAAAGTAAAGTGCGGAAATGTAAAGGTGCGGAAAGTAAATCCTACGCTATTACATAATAAGACTTTGCGACCTATACATCTTTTCTAGAATTTGTAAATGCGAAATAATCAGAAATAATCAGAATAAAGTTAGTAAAAATGTTTTGGAAATTAGTAGAAAAATGTTTTTAGGTTAGTAACCCTAATTAAAAGAAAGAGAATATTTTTGGAGTTTTTTATGATTGATTTTAATGAGGAAAAACCCTAATTCTAATTAATTAAGGTTTAATTAGAAAAATAATTGAAAATGCAAAGAAAAATAAAATGTTTTTGTGTCAAAAATTAAATAAAGGTTTTATTGACCTAAATCTAAGATTAAACATTTTTTAGAGTTTTAGAAAATAGTTTAAAAATTAATTGAAAAGAAAATAAATTGGTTAGAAATTAAAAGAAATAAAAAAATGCAAAGGAAACAAGTAGTAAAAATTAGGTTGGCCTTGCTGAGGTTTGAACCCATGCCCTTGAGGTTGTGGATTCAAAAGTTTACCGTTGGACCACACTGCATGTAGTGTTAGAAGTATGCCTTCAATGGATTATATGTGATAACCTACAAAAATCAAATGTTTGTGAAAAATTGCAAAAGGTGGGGTTCGAACCCGCGATCTTAGAGAGGGAAAGGGATTAGCACGCGCATGTTGAATCGTTGGGGCGGTGATACATCCGTTCATTTAGGTACCTAGATAAATATATGTGTGTTGCTTTTTCCTAAAAATCAAAACAATTACAATACCACGCGTGATGGGACCCAGGAATTCAAATAAACCAATTGAAGCACGCCACGCTTGCCTCGCCGACAAGCCAAAGTCAGAGGCACTGGAGGTGATTTCCGGTTGTCTTCTCCGACTGCTATAATTACCAAACCTGCAAAAATCAATGAAAATGCAAACCAAAACAACCCAGATCCACTAATCAGGATGCTACGAATCCAATGGTGGCATTATCTTGCCCTAAAACGGACTGTAACCATGGATACGAAGCTTCAGAAGGTTTATGCCCTAACAATGGTAAGGCACAATTTAGGCATGCTAAACTCCAAACGATGGACTATATCTGCTCTATAACATCTCATGAACACATTAATATCGTTAGTTTGAACCAAAATATGTTAAAAAGCAAAATACAAAATTAAGCAAAATATGAAAATGGATGCTCATGGTTGGCGTGATTCAACGCATTATGGCCATAGTTCTGGGCATATACTTCCCCCACAATACCTCAGGAGCATGTTTGTGTGTTTGGAATTGATTGAAAGAGGTTGGAAATTGTGATACGAATTTGCAAGTTTTGAGAAAATTTTGAGAGCTTAGGGTTTGTTCTTGGAGGCAAGGGTTCGCTCCCTTTGTGGTCTGATCTTGTTGTGTACTTATAGGAGGGTAGAATTAGGTCAACAAAAGAAGGAAATATATGTCCTTGAATGCGCAAAATATTTGATTGAAAAATTTATCAAATCATTCCAAAAATGGCTCAATATTGCCTTAATGCTTCTTGCACGAATTTGACAGCTTACATGGGTTATCTTGGACCTCAAGACAAGTAGAAACCAAGCCCAACTTGTCATAACCTTGCTCTTTAATTTTATTTTATTTAAATTTAATTTAAATAATTTAATTCCAAAATAAATTGAATAATTAGAAAGGAGGCGTGTAAATGGACTTAGGGGTCGTGGAAAACTTAAGCTCATTTGAAAAATATTTGCATTTGCTAGGTATTTTCCTTTATGCACCTCCTCAAAAATGTCAAACTTGCACAATTCGTATCTTCCCCAATTTTCAACATTTTTTAGTGTTCTTGGACTTTTTAGAAATCTCAAGATGTCCTCTAAACACTCCTTTTTGTTTCATCTTCATTTAAGTTTCCATGTTCATGAACACTTCTTTGCAAAAAGATGACTTTTTGTTGACTTTTAAAAAGACCTGTAATGTTTTGATCCATAACTTCCAAATGAAGCATTTTTTTGCCAAAGCTTGTGAGACATGAAGTTGTAGAGAATTGAATTCCCTTCAAAATGAGCTTTTTTGTAAAAAAATTTGATAAAGTATGTGAAAGTTATATTGACTTGTTCATTATGCCTGGTCAAAGTTCTATTGACTTTTGTCTGAAAAACCCTAATTAAGAAACTTTGACTTTTGATCAAATCTTGACTTTCCTTGAGGAATCAAGGTTAACCCTTGATCAAATGATGAATATTGCTGTAGAATATTAATGTTGACCAAAAATTATGAAGTCTGACTCTATGTTGACCATAGTTGACTTTCTGTCCAATATAGTTAATTTTCAACAATTTGAGCAATTGGATGAGCAAATTTGACTTGTAAGGCTTGAAATTTGACATGGTGATCCCTTGAAATATATAAGGAGGTATGATGACCACTTGAAGCATTGGAAATCCATTTTGACTTGAAATAATCAAAACCCTAGTTTGGGTTGATTTCTTAGGAGAGGGTTTGTCTGGTCAACCCTTGTGAAATCCTTAAGTGTGGAGATGTGAATTGTCTTGAGACGTAGGAGGGAAATTTTTGGGGTATAACAGCAGGAAATATAAAAAGCGGGACTTTGCTTGGTGGTTCCATGTCAGATTTCCTAATCACTCTTGATCTATGCAAGCACAAATGTAAACACTTACTAAGAATTACCTCTCTATGCACGGTGGAGGATTTTAAACAAACCAAACACAATTAGCACACAATTTTCGGAATGCCTTGCTACAAGTCTTTAAATAGCGACTTTGAGCCCAACGCTCCTATCCTAATCATGGCAATAGAAAGTTGTAAAAACCCTAATTCTCATGATATCTACGAAAGATAAAGAATGCGATAAACAAGGGATAGCTAGTACCAAACGGATAGTAAATCCGTAGAGCACTGCAACCTAAGAATACTCTGGGAAACTTCAAGTACTGCAGCCACATAATAAGAGTAAACCAGTGAGAAATGCTCAAGGTATCAATAGCATATTACACACATGCATCTTCAAAGCAATGACACCTGCGAGAGAGGAGAAAGCCCAACAAACAGACAATAGAATGTACGCATATGCGTACAAGCCAAGGAACATGTGTATACATATTCCAATCAAGTGTAACTACAAGAAAACCATGCAAGCAGACAATAGAATGTACGCGTATGCGTATAAGCCAAGGAACATGTGTATACACATTCCAATCAAGTGTACCTACAAGAACGAAGTTAGACCGAAAAAGCATATACAAAGTATGCACACGTATGTGTACAAACACAAAGCACCTGTAAAAGGGAGTAAAACCCAAGAAACAGATAATAGAATGTACACGTATGTGTACAAGCGCAAAACACCTGCAAGAACGGAGTTAGACCGAAAAAGCATACACATAGAATGTACACGTGGATGTACAAGCGCAAAACACCTGCAAGAACGGAGTTAGACCGAAAAAGAAAACAAAGAGAATGTACACGTCGGTGTACAAGCGCAAAGCACCTGTAAAAATGGAGTAAAACCCAAGAAACAGATAATAGAATGAACACATATGTGTACAAGCGCAAAACACCTGTAAGAATGAAGTTAGACCGAAAAAGCAGACACATAGAATGTACACGTGGGTGTACAAGCACAAAACACCTGCAAGAACGGAGTTAGGCCGAAAAAACAGACAAATAGAAAGTACATGTGGGTGTACAAGCGCAAAGCACCTATAAAAAGGGAGTAAAACCCAAGAAACATATAATTGAATGTACACATATGTGTACAAGCGCAAAACACCTACAAGAACAGAGTTAGACTGAAAAAAATAGTCAAAAGGAATGCACACGTGTGTCTACAAACGTAAAACACCTGTAAAAAGGGAGTAAAACCCAAGGAACAGATAATAGGATGTACACGTAAGTGTACAAGCGAAAACACTTGCAAGAACAGGGTTAGACCAAAAAAGCATAAAAATAGAATGTACACGTGGGTGTACAAGCGCAAATAACTTGCAAGAATGGAGTTAGACTGAAAAAGCAAGTAATAGAATGTACGCACATGTGTACAAGCGCACAACATCTGCAAAAACGGAGTTAGACCGAAGAAGCAAGCAAATAGAATGAACACACATGTGTACAAGCGCACAACCCCTACAAAAACGGAGTTAGACCAAAAAAGCAGACAAATAGAATATACACGTGGGTGTACAAGCGCACGACACCTGCAAAATGAAGTAAGACCGAAAACGCAAGCAAATAGAATGTACACACATGTGTACATGCGCACAACACCTGCAAAACAGAGTTAGACTGAAAAAGCAGACAAACAAAATGTACACGTGGGTGTACAAGCGCACGACACCTGCAAAAACGGAGTAAGACCGAAGAAGCAAGCAAATAGGATGTACACACATGTGTACAAACGCACAATAATGATGCTAGAAATTCATAGCTCAAGTGAAAATGTTCCAAAATGCCTCGTACATGAAACAAAGTGTCAAGATTAACAAAGCATGTATAAGAAATAATGATCGGAATTCAAAACCAACTGCAAATATGATTGTAAACTAGTATAAGCATGCGAGAAGTGAAATAAAATACAAAATCGGAATGGGAAGGCGGTTTTCCGAAATTGGAGCAAAAAAGTGAACTTCTCGAAATCGATTAAGAATCACATGGTTGCTTGTAAAAACATCAATGGATTCAAAAATGTGAGCGGTTTTAATTAATTCCGAGTGGAAGTGACATTTTTCAGACCTTAAAGTGACGGGCCAGCCACTCCGTTTTGGCACGTTGCACTTGAAATTTGGTTCCGAAACCTCCAAAATCGATTCTGGAACATGTCAAAATGTAGGGGACAAGTGTTGCTACCTTGGACCTTTGAGGAAAAATGAGGTTTGATGAACAAAAATGCCTAAAAAGGCTTATAAAAATGAAAATTCATGTGTCAAATTAATTCTCAATTCTCATTTGTTTTGGTTTTGAAATATGAAATAATTGGAGATTAATTCATGTACATGAAGTAAACAATTCACAACAATTTAATATGCAAAAGAATGCACAAATTCAAAGTTGCTTAGAGGAAAATGAATGCAAAAAATATGCATGGAAATGCATGTGTATTCATATATTCAATGATGTTTCATGAGTAAAAATGCAAATGAATGACATACAATATGTAATCAATGCATGCTCAATGTGTACTACACCTAAGTGTGATGTAATACATGGATCAAAGTCAAGTGAAATCAAGAGTGCAATGCATCATGATGCTTTGATTTTATACAAACAAGAATGTATCATAAACACATGAAAATGTGCATGAAAAGTTATACTTCGACACATATCGAGTCCAAAAATACTATTATGGATAAATTGGAAAAGTGAACCGAAACACAAGGCACAAGCTAAAAAACAATCTAAATGATTTATCAAAAATATCGGAAGCTATGCGCACGCGTACGATCTCAAAAATGCGGACGGTTCGGTCAAATCTCGTTCAAAAATACAAATTTCGCACAAAGGTCATCAGCTCCCAAATTTGACCGAAACATGTCCAAATCAAGAAACCGTGCGCGTTGAGAGCTTTGTATGGCTCGAGAAACATGGTTTACATTAAGAAAAGTCGAAAAAACTCATCACGGATCAAAAGTTAAAGCAAAAACAAATATTATGTCCAACTTTATCAATTTTCAAGTGTCATGTTATTTTTCACCAAACTAAAACAAACTTGCTTCCAATGTGTTTTGTAATGATGTTAAGAATTGATCACAATCAAAGAATTATGCCTAAACTACTCCAATGTTAGTTCATGTACAAAACCTAAATCTATGTTAGCATTAGATTCTACCTAAACTAACACTAAATTCTAATCAATTTCTACATCAAAAAATGGAAACTAGTTAAGATTCAAGAATCTAATATATGTCAATTCTAGATCCTAATTAAGAAAGTAATCCTAATCTACATCTTGAACTTCAACATAAATCCCCTAATTCAATTAATTAGCAAAGAACTCAACACCTTAACAAGAAATAGTGTCTAAGTCCAAACCTCGACACTATAACATTTGAAAATCAAGCCTAATTCCAAGAAGTTCCAAGCAATTTATCAAGATATGAGTTCAACAAAGTATATGCAAGAAATTTCACAAATCAATTTCAAGAAAAATCACTCTTGAAAAATCACTTTTGAAAAATCACTTAAAATAAATGATTATGTGAAGAATCACTTACTTGAGATGAAGCTTTAATGGAGAATTTGAAGAATTGATGCTTGGGAAAATTGGAGAAGGAGAGATCTTCGCCGGAGTTGGCCTTGCAAGAAGGAGGAGAGAATTTCGGTATGGTGGAGCTTGGAGGAGAGGGAAGAATCTTCTCTTGATTTTTTTTCTTCAATTTGTGAGTTGAGAGTTGAGAGAGAGAGAGAGAGAGAGAGAGAGAGAGAGAGAGAGAGAGAGAGAGAGAGAGAGAGAGAGAGAGAAAGTGAGTTTAGAGTGTGAAATTTAACAAATGATTCTCTACTCCAATTTTGTGAGTGGTAAAAGATATTTATAGTGTGAAAAATTGGGCTTTGGAGTGTCTTGGATCCACAATTAAGCTAAAATTGCGATTATCCAAATAATTTTCGTACACAGTCCAAAACATCAAAATCCGTCGGGAATTTGAAGTCGTAATTTAAACAAAAAATGTCTGGAACGCGATTTTACTTACTTGAGTCAAAATTTTGACTCAATCAGATGAACGGTCAAGGCGATATGAAATTTTGAAGTTTCAGCACAGTTTTCAAGTGTCTGACACATGTAGAATTTTCAATGCGCTCTTCGGAGAAAATCCCTCGAATGAGGGTCTTCTGATCAAAATTTGAACTTGGCACACCTCTAGGGTAATCTCTCTTGTTTCCTTACGTTAAAAATGGTCATGTCCCTCGAATGTAGGGGTACCATTAGGAAAAGACCCTCGATTCAAAATCATCACAAAGATCATAGTCCCTTGATGTTGCCTACGAATATATGATCTAGTCCCTTAGTTGTTGCCTACAAATAAGTGATGATTGTCCCTACGAAATGCTAAGGTATCCTTACAATTTTGCCTTCAATGATACAATGACCCTACGCCTGTCCTTCACATCCAACGGATAGAGTTACCTTTCAAATAATGGTATGGATAACACAACCCTAAAGGAGAAGGAAAATAACAAGAATGACCTTCTGAGTGGGTAATAATCTTAATTGTTTGCTCCAATAAAAATAATTTTCACACCTCATATTCTTTTCAAAAAAACACTTTGTATACATTCATACGAGAATCATTACAAAGTTACATTTTCAAACAAATATTTTCCAAACACTACGTATACATTCTTGAGGACTTATACAAGAATCATTACAAAGTCAAAGTCAAAATATTTTCAAACAAATCACACACATACAAAGCAAGTTTTCAAAAGGTGAGCTAAAGAAATTAAGAGCCCGTAGATAAATACGGATGGAAAGGGTGCTAACACTTTCCCTTTTCATAATTGTCTCCCATACTCAGAATCGATAAAAGGTCTTTCCTGTTCTTTTCACCTTTCTTTTATTGGATAAAAGAAAAGTCGGTGGAGATTCTTGCTATCCGCAATATTTGCGATAAAACGCAAAACAAACAAGTTAGTTCTCCCACCGTGTTACATCGAGCAATTAAAGTATGACTCAAATTGGGATTTAATCTTGGATAAAACAAATTCGAACAAGCATCGGAACACCAAGATCAAAAACTGGGCAGCACCGTCACCAATAGGGAAATGCAAGAAAAATCGAGTTAAACTTGTCACAAATCAATATCGATACCAGAAAATCGATAAATCAAAGCTAAATAGGCTTCAAGCAAAAATTAAATTGCATTTCAGATGCACTTACCAAATACGGGCAACAACACATTAATCTCACGAAAACGCTCAAAAATCGAGTTAAAATCGGTAAATCTCAACACATGCCAAACGAATACCAAATAAAGCTCACTTGTGCATCAACCAACAATTAAATCACACGTTGTGCTTAGTTACTAAATTTGGGCAGCATTGCACTAACACATGGGACTGCTCGAAAAATCGAGTTAAAAACAACCAAACTTAACATCAATGTCCAACAAGTATTCGATTAAGCTCAAACATGCATTAAATGAGAATTAAATCACAATGTACATGTAATGCTCCAACATTGTATCGATTCATGAGATGCTCAAAAATTTGAATTAAAATTAAACACACTCGATGTCAATGTCAAACAATTACCCGATTAAGCTCAATTATGCATCAAGTGAGAAATAAAATCAAGAAATGCATGCATTTGAAATTTCTAGACAACATTGTTTCATGTATCAATTTCAACCAAAAATCGCATGTAAAATCCGCATTCGAACATATCAAACTATTCATTGATACATGTAACATCGCTTGGAAACTACAAACGCATTGCAACAATTAAACCACAATGAAACGTTGGTTCCCAAGCATTAAATTGATTCATTCAAGTGTCAACAAAATTAATCGGATCGAAAACAAACATCAACACAATTAATTCCAACAATTATCACCAGTTAAATTCACTCAAAAAATGAATCAAAACATGAAATTAGCATTAATTCTCAATAATTATCAAATCGAAATCAATCTTCGACGCGCAAAATCAATAATCAACAAAAATTAAATCATAATCATCACGTCGATACTCACGAGTTTAAAAAAATTAATCAAATTATCACCCGATTTCATAATTGTCCATAGTCAAAACTCAAGAATCAATTAAATTCAAAAATTCAATTAAATTCAACTCATGCTTAATTCAATTAATCACTTAATTCAAAATCAATTAAATCAAAAATCACTTAAATCGAGCAAAGACTAAGAGTAATTACCGAATCGATGCGAAGCTTCAATTGGAGAATAGGAGAGAAACCAAACAGCAAGGAGATTTGTCGCGGACAACAAGGAGATGACGAAAGGGAGTGCACCAGAACGGCGATGGAGGGAGACCGGTTGTAGAGGGAAGTGTTGCAGGGTGGTAGGACAAAGCAAGGGTAGTTGACCGATGAGGAAAGGGAGGAGAAGAGCTTGCACTTGAGAGAGCTCTTGTGATTTTGAACAAAATGAGCAAAAAGTTCTTTCAAAAATTGAATTGAAAGAAATATAGAATGGAGATAAGGCATTATTTGGAAAACGATATAAAAAGAACAAATTCCTTGTTTTTTAGTAGTGCAGAATTTTCAGGTTATTTTCATGTACCGTTCGAGAACAACCCACAAACTCATAACTTTTGGTACATACTTCGAACCCGAGCCCTGAAGCAAAAATGTCGATGACGAAATATGTGACGCCATGCCTAAATAATTGTCCCAATACAATAAAAATTGATTTTTACAATGGAGAGAAAACGGAGTCGCATTTTCCTGCTTTTTTGCTTGCGCAGATTTTTTGGTCAAATTTCTATGTTCAACTCGAGAAAAATACCATGAAATAAAGCCTTCTCTGAGCATAATTCAAACTCAAGCCCTGAAGAAAACTTATAGCTTACAAAATTTGTGACATCATTCTGCAACAACCTCCTCAAAATGTTTATAATCGAGGAAGTTATGATTTTTGCAATATCGAGAAATAATGGACCAGAACTCCGCTTCAGACATGAATTCTCAAGTAATTTGCATTTCCGGAGGTCTTCCTCAAAGAACTAACTCTTGACCCAAACATATGAAACAAAGAATATTGCAAGACGGTTCCAACGCCTGAAGAACCACTACAAAACAGTTTTTGGTCAGAAGTTATGAATTTTTGAACACTCGCGAACAACTAACTAGCAGTTCATTTATGTATGTTGTTTCAAGGAATTAGCACTTTCAGAGATCTTATTCAGAAAATTATATTCCTATCCAAACATATGAATTCTAGAAAATGTCAAGACAATTTTAATTCCTGAAGAGCCACTCGAAAATTTCTACCCGGATGAAAGTTATGGATTTTTGAACTCGGACCGCAATATGCCATTTTTTGGCTCGAACTATCTCAAATCAACTGAAACGCTTGATTCTCTCTGCAATTCAAAGCATGTTGAAATAAATGAGAGCTTGATATGATGATGACTTGATCGATCACTGATTAAATAGCTTGGGAAACCTGCGGAGCTCATTTAAATTCCAAAAAACCCTAAGTTTTGCTTTCATTGCATTGTCTGACGAAACAATTGACTTTTGTAGCTTTCCAAAGATAGGTGACTCGATATCATGATTATATCATAGATTACATGTATGTATGCATATGATGATTAAATATAAGACAATTAGGGTTAAAATAAATAGGGCAAATTTTGGGGTGCAACACAAGGCAACCAAGCTTGTGATCTTGAGGAAGACGTAATGATGCTAATGATGTGGGATCTCAGGGGTAAAAATTAGGGTATGACATCATCTAGGAGTGAAGTTGTTATAGATACATTGTCAAGTTTACCAATTATCCCGGGTCTGAATGCATGTTTGATGTTAATGGGGTTTCACTCTCATTCTGTTGGAGGTCAATGAACCTCCCACTAGACGAGGATTGCTCTTATTTAGCTAATCTATTTGGGCCTACTTTAAAGGAAGAACTGGAAACTATAGCTCGGTATACTAGACACACCCTTGAAGATCTGGCCACTATGAGGATCTTTGGTCCGTGTCGCACCCCAAAATTTACCCTCCTAAGCTCAGGGTTTTAACTTCCGGAAACAATTTTTGAGTTTGTGTTTATGAGGAGTGATCATGAGACATCTCTTATTCAAGGAATACACTCTT
Source organism: Vicia sativa (assembly GCA_021764765.1). Lineage (NCBI taxonomy): Eukaryota > Viridiplantae > Streptophyta > Magnoliopsida > Fabales > Fabaceae > Vicia > Vicia sativa. Next base: position 85,625,717 of record CM038795.1, read on the forward strand.
TTGAAAGTGTACAAGATCAAGACTTTATTCCCTTATATTTCTCATAAGATCATTGCATCACTAACAGTTTCAGAACAGGACAGATCGTGTGTGTACTCCTAAATTCAAAATTGGGATTTTATCAAAAAAATCATTTGTTCAAGAGATAATCAATTAGGTTTTGAGTCTCCACTTACCTAAAATGATCTATCTTAATCAATCATCAACATTTGATCTTCAAATTCCCAACTTTTTCTCATGATCTACCTTGAATCGACCAATTAGGGTTTTGATCGAAGATAGTGAATCATTGACTTTCTGCTCAATGGATGACCTATTTGCTTGAAGATTGATCTTAACATCTTCAATGCAATATCTTGACCTAATATCTTGGTTCAAAGCATTACAAAATCAATGTTTCTTCATCAGACAAATTCTGAACCATCTGATGAAAATTCATCTGCTCAAAAAGTCAAACTTTGACTTTTGGTCAACTTTTTCAAATCCAAATTTTTTTCAATCATAAAAATATTTCAAATAATCCATCATGATCATAAAAAATCAAGAAATATGAAAAAGTCAACAAAAAGTCAAGATTTGAATTTTTTCTAACACTTAGAAATTTTTTTCAAGTGTTAAGAAACATGGTTTTTCCTCACTTTCATGGCCATTTTCACCTAGATCCATTTTGATTCAAGAAAAACTCAAAACATGAAAGTTGTAGGTCTTGTTACAAGCTTTCTAGAAAGTCCAAGAACTTGCAAAAAAACTTTGTCTAGCTAGGGTTTTGATTTTGAAACAGAGAGCTCCAAAACCATGGATTTCCAAAATCATGCATCAAAATTACAAGTTGTTTTGCAACTTTCTCCCTTCTAGAAGCCTTGTCACTACATGAGATAGAATTTAAGAGAAAAAATCTTATGTAAATTGCTAGGAAAGAATAAAAAAACACTTGAGTTTTTTTAAGTAATGATTAAAAAGATTCCATTTGCATTTAATGGAGGAATATTCTTTCTTAAGCCTTAAGCTTCCAAATTGCTCTTTTAATCTTATTTTACCTTGCCATTTCAAGAATCCTTTGCCTATAAATAGAGGTTCTCACTTCATTCTAAAACACACCAAAACAATTCCAAACTTGTTTTCTCATTTCTCTCTTATTTTGCAAGTTTTCTAAGTTTTCAAAGAGGGAAGCTACACCCGATTAATTTTGTTCTGAACTGTTAGTGATGCAATGATGCAGATGTAAGGTGGTATATTAGGTCAAAAATTGGGGTATGACAGATGCTCCTATTTAAGTTTCTTTAACCTGAGATATGAAGATGAATATCTTCGTTTTGATAGGTGTGAAGAGACTTAAATGTCAGAATACGCAAATTTTGGACCTTGATACCAAAAGATGCGAGTGATGCAAAATGATTGCAAAAAGATTCACCCAAAAGATATCAAAGAAATGACATGGTGGGGAAACATTTGTGAGGATGACTCGATCTGTCTAAGAAAAGAGAATCATGTTTGTTGGGAAACAAGTAATATGTTTCACTAGGAAAATAGATTCACAAAATATGTGAATATCTGTTTCGCTTCGGAAACAGATAGATTACCTTCTGTCAGCCTTGTGACAATGTTTAAGGTAAATAAAAATGATATTACCAATTATCAGCCTTGTGATTGTTTATGGTAATGAGTTCTGAAGATATTACCAATTATCAGCAAAGTGATAACTATAACAAGGTAATTCTTGAGAAATTTACTGAGTATTCAGCCTTGTGAATAACAAACAAATGATGGAAACAGATCTCAAACGAGTTCTGAAGATATTACCAATTACCAGCGAAGTGATAACTATAACAAGGTAATTCTTGAGACATATTACTGAGTATTCAGCCTTTTGAATAACAGTCAATAATGGAAACAGATCTCAAATGAGTTTCTATTTTCACAGCTACAATTTTGCCGGGGATCTCTCTTTTGAGAAGATGCGGGCATTTTGATTGAAAAGACACAGGTTTTCCTTTTAGACCGAAAGACAACTGTGAAAATTTCTTGAACTTTCATGATTTGATCTTGCTGAGAAGAACAATCTTTTTTTGATAAGTTTCAAGATGGAAAGGAAATAAGCGGCTCAGATGATGAGGCTATTGCTTATTGTTAGCAGGTAGATTTTTTCTGTGAAATCTAAACCTGAATTGGTCAAAGACGAGGTTCTATCCAGGAATGAACTGGAAAGAAAAGGTCAATCAAGACTTCGTTCCCAATGAGGAATGATATCAGCTGGGGGAGGTGGTAGAGAAAAGATGTATTTCTCTGCTTGGGGATAATCTGCTGGAGAGATGACACATCCACATGAGTAAATGTAATCTAAACCAGTGATATGGAAGCAAACATTGAGAAATGCAGGAATGCATTAATGATGTTATTATGTATGAATGATGAATGTCATATGCATGCTGACGATACTTGACAAGACAATAAAGAGGTATTTGGGAAAAGGACCACGTCACAGTTCAAACAAATACTCAGCAAAATCTGCAGCAATGGTGTAGATGTTTACTGATGAACATGAGTTGCATGCTTTAAACTTGGTGAAAAAGGCATTTCATTGGCAACTTTATTGGGAATTCTTTTTGAATAAGAATACCGTCCTTTGATAACCTCTACAGAGGAGAAGAAAACTTATGTACCAGCTGTTCTATCTTTCAGAGGTCGAAACACTCATGGAGAAAACTGTTGAAGTTCTTTCTGTGTTCATAGTTTAAAGGAAAATTCGCTTTTATTTCAAAAATTTGAAGTAAAAATTCATTTAAAACTGTTTTAGTTTCAAAAAGTGATTTTCACAATAAAAGTGTTATTTTGCATAACAGAATAAAGTAAGAATCGCAAACAAACGAGCACAAGGCTCAAATTTTATTGATAGAATGGTAATCAGCCAAAGGCGTGATTGCATGAGCTATTTACAAGAGTTAGAAATGATAATTTATTAGGAAAAGGCTATATTGAAAGCAAATAACCGCTATCACTCCTAACAACTTTGAATTCCAACTGTGCTTGTTGCTTTAGAAGATTTGATTGAAGATCCGTTGATGGAAGATTCTTGATTTAATCTGGTGACTGATTACTTTGTCATTTTTTTTGTATCCTTATTTTTGCCTAGATTTCCCTTTCAGGTTTTCAATCTATCAGGATATTTTCTGTTTATTGTCTCTAAGTTTTGCCTGGACCGTCTTTTCAGGTTTTCAATCCACCGAGACGCTCTTTTTTGCCTAAGCCGCCCTTTTCGGGTTTTCGACTTACCGAGCTGTTCTTTTGTTTTTTTTTAGACAAAGTATTTCTTGACTGCATTAGCATTCACAGGATGCGGGAGTTCATCACCGTCCATGGTTGTGAGAATCATAGCATCGCCAGAAAAGCTTCTTTTGACGATGTATGGGCCTTCGTAATTAGGAGTCCATTTGCCCCTGGAATCTGGTTGAAAAGACAGAATCTTTTTAAGCACGAGGTCGCCTTCTCGAAATTCACGAGGTCAGACCTTTTTGTCGAAAGTTTTCTTTATCCTTCTTTGATATAGTTGTCCATGACACAGAGCGGTCAGGCGCTTTTCTTCGATTAAGTTCAACTTGTCGTATCTGCTTTGACACCATTCGGCCTCAGATAACTTAGTTTCCATGAGAACTCTTATTGACGGAATCTCAACTTTTACGGGGAGCACTGCTTCCATACCGTATACTACAGAAAAAGGAGTTGCCCCTGTTGAAGTGCATACTGAAGTACGATACCCATGCAGAGCAAATGGCAGCATTTCGTGCCAATCTTTGTAAGTGATGACCATTTTCTGGACGATCTTCTTGATGTTTTTGTCGGCAGCTTCAACGGCGCCATTCATCTTTGGCCGGTAAGGAGATGAGTTATGATACTCGATCTTGAATTCCTCACACAGTTCTTTCATCATCTTGTTGTTTAAATTCGATCCATTGTCTGTAATGATCTTACTTGGAACTCCATATCGGCAAATGAGGTTGTTCTTGATGAACCTCACAACCACCTGTCTTGTGACATTGGTGTAAGATGCTGCTTCGACCCATTTGGTGAAGTAATCAATGTCCACTAGAATGAAGCGATGTCCGTTGGACGCTTTTGGTTCAATCATCCCAATCATGTCAATGCCCCACATGGAGAAAGGCCACGGAGAGGAGAGAACGTTGATTAGAGTCGGTGGCACATGGATCTTATCTGCGTAGATCTGGCACTTGTGACATCTTTTGACGTGTTTACAGCAATCAGATTCCATTGTTATCCAATAGTATTCTGCTCTCAGGATCTTTCTGGACATTGCATGCCCATTTGAATGGGTTCCCAAAGGACCCTTCATGTACTTCATGGATGATTGTGTCTGCTTCTTGTCTGTCGACGCATCTGAGCAGGACCATGTCGAAGTTTCTTTTGTATAACACATCTTCATTTAGGAAGAAATTTCTAGAAAGTCTCCTTAGAGTTTTCTTATCCTTGTACGATGCCCCAAGTGGGTACTCTCGTGTTTGAAGGAAACGTTTGATATCGTGGAACCACGGTTTATCGTCGAAGACTACTTCAGTTGCAAATACATATGCAGGTCTTTCAAGGCGTCTGATACGGATCTTAGGCATATCATTCCAATCGTTGACTTTGAACATGGAAGAAAGAGTGGCCAAGGCGTCTGCCATTCGATTCTGATCTCGAGGGATATGATGCAGTTCTACTTTGTTGAAGAAAGTCAACAAACGTCTTGCATAATCTCTGTAAGGAATCAAACCAAGATGATGAGTTTCATACTTGTCTTTGATTTGGTTGATCACAAGGGCTGAATCTCCATATATGTCAAGTATCTTGATCCTCAAGTCGATGGCTTCTTCAATACCTATGATACAAGCTTCGTATTCTGCAATGTTGTTGGTGCAATCAAATAGCAATCTGGCGGAGAACGAGATATGAGAACCCTCAGGAGTGATGATGATTGCCCCAATTCCATTGCCAAAAGCGTCGCTCCATCAAAATTAAGCCTCATCTAGATTACGGATCGGACCTTCTTTGGTGGTTCGTCACAATCTTTCATCTTTAAGTACATAACATCCTCGTCGGGAAGTCAAACTTGAGAGATTGGTATTCGTTGGGCGGCTGATAAGCCAAGTGATCAGCGAGAATGCTTCCTTTGATCGCTTTTTGGGCACGGTACTGGATGTCATATTCAGATAATAGCATCTGCCATCAAGCAATTCTTCCCGTTAAGGCAGGCTTTTCAAAGACGTACTTGATTGCATCCATTTTGGAGATTAACCAAGTCGTGTGATTGATCATGTACTGACGAAGACGTTTTGAAGCCCACACTAAAGCGCAACATGTTTTCTCGAGCATGGAGTAACGAGTTTCACAGTCTGTGAACTTTTTACTCAAGTAGTAGATGGCATGCTCTTTCCTACCGGTTTCATCTTGTTGTCCAAGCACGCAGCCCATGGAATCTTCTAGCACGGTAAGGTATATGATTAATGGTCTTCCTTCGACTGGAGGAATCAATATTGGTGGTTCTGGAAGGTATTCCTTGATACTATCAAACGCTTTTTGGCAATCTTCTGTCCATACAACCTCTTGATTTTTACGGAGAAGCTTGAATATCGGCCCACAGGTAGTAGTCATTTGAGAGATAAATCTGGAGATGTAATTCAACCGTCCAAGAAATCCTCTTACTTGCTTTTCTGTATGTGGCGTAGGCATTTCTTGAATAGCCTTGACTTTGTCAGGGTCAACTTCAATACCTTTTTGATTGACGATGAAACCTAGGAGTTTTCCAACTCTCACCCCAAAGGTGCATTTGTTAGGATTCAGGCAGAGCTGAAATTTTCTTAGTCGCTGAAACAATTTCAAGAGATATTCTATATGCTCTTCTTCAGTGTCAGACTTTGCTATCATGTCATCTACGTAGACTTCAATCTCTTTGTGCATCATGTCATGAAAGAGAGTAGTCATCGCCCTCGTAAGTTCTTTGCATTCTTTAATCCAAACGGCATTACTTTGTAGCAAAATGTGCCCCATGGCGTGATAAAGGATGTCTTTTCCCTGTCTTCGGGAGCCATTCTGATCTGATTGTAACCAGAGAAACCGTCCATGAAGGAAAAGACGTTGAACTTTGCGGTACTATCCACTAGCATGTCGATATGCGATAATGGGAAATCATCTTTTGGACTTGCTTTGTTCAAGTCCCGGTAGTCAACACACATTCTGACCTTTCCGTCTTTCTTGGAGACAGGTACTATGTTGGCTAGCCATTGAGGATATTCAGAAGTGACGAGGAAACCTGCGTCGAGCTGCTTTTGAACTTCCTTTTTGATTTTGTCGACCATTTCAGGATGAACACTTCTCAGTTTCTGTTTAACTGGTGGATATTCCGGTCTTAATGGAAAATGATGCTCCACGATGCTGGTATCTAAACCCGGCATGTCTTGGTAGGACCAAGCGAACACATCAACATATTCTTTGAGAAGATCTATCAGTTTGCTCTTGACGTTGCTGTCGAGTGAAGCTCCGATATTTACTTCTTTTTTGTCTTCCTCAAGAACCTAAGTTGATTGCTTCCAGAGGCTCTTTGTGAGGTTGAATGATTCTTTCCTCGTGCTTAAGTAGTCGAGAAATCTCCTCCGGGATCTCTTCTTCAACTTCTTCCTCGGCGACTTCACTGGGGATTTCAAAGTTGGGAGAGAGCGTAGAGTTATTGCTTTCAATGGATTTGTCCATCTGTTAATCTGCATGTTTGATTTATGTTTGATTAATTAACTCTTCTCTTTTCTTTTGAAAAAAGTTAATGTGAAAATGTATGCAAATTAATTTTTTTGAAGATTTTTATTGTGTTTTTTAGGATTATCATTCCCAAGAAAAGGGTAAAAATGAAAAATAAACACAAAATGTGGAATCAAAACAACGCGTTTATTTATGATTCACAATATGAATCAGGGCCCTAAAATACAAACTCATTTGTCTTGGGCAAGACAAAGAGAAATTATTTAAAAGCTACACCGTATAAAACATCTCTTCACTTTGGGCGAAGTGAGAGTTCAAAACAAAAGCAAAGATAAACTACTTAGGACTATGAACATTAGTCCGAACTTCAACAGGTTTCCAATAGTGGCGAACTCCTTGGAAGTCGAGGTACTCAGGTAACTTTCCACTTGGTTTAATCCTTGAGTAGACTTTAGTCGTTGGTTGAGCAGGCTTTGAAGACTCTGCACGACGGACCTTGCCTTTTGTGCTGCTAAAGCAATCTTCTTCTGCTTGATGAACAGATCGGGAAGCATGGGATACAGCATATGTACTTTCTATTGGCATTTGCGTGGTCTTCTGGGGATGTACTCTCCAATCTTCAGAGTGAAGAGACTCATTGTCGGCGACACTTTCTAATTCGTATCCCGAATCGTATCCCTGATCTTCAGTAATTACGTTGATGTAGTGATAGTCAAAATCTGGTTTAACAAACTCCACGGGCGCGTTAAAGCAAAGATCTTCATTCAGAACCTCAATCGGTAGATGGGATCGGGAAGATGTGTACACCTCTTCTGGTTGACTAGGATACTCAAAAGAATCACCCCATCCAGTGGGTTGGATGTCTTCAATTCTGATTTTTGAGCTTTCTGGCGCAGTGTATTTCACCATGTAGTCAAACTTTCCACTTGGTTCTCCCAAGGTATCCCAAACTTCAGAAGGGACAGGTGGGTTTTTATTCTTTTGTAGGGACATGTCTTTGAATTGATCAGTCGGAGGATAGTACGGTGCGTACGATTCTTCCTGAGACACATATTCAGAATTGTTTAGATAAATGCTCCACTCTTCAGATCCCGAGAGATCGTCTTCATCACCTTCATTGGTAAGAACATTAACTTCTTGAAGAACAGGGTTTAAGAAACCCCCACTGTGAAATACTTCTCTGATTGGACGAAGTGCTTCATCTCTTTGCTTGTCTTTAGGAAATACTGGAGTGAACCCGAGTCCGGCTTTTGTCTCGTTGTTGACAGGTTTGATTACTTGCCCCCAACCCGCAGCATTACCATCTTTCATTATCTGCGCGGCTTCTTTGTAAGAGGAGATAGATGACCTGCTTTTGCTTGTAGATTCATCTTCTAACGGACGTCCTGGGGACTGTGTTCCTTCAACGTCGTTGGCTGTGATGAAAGAAAAGCTGGATAAGTGGCTTACTAGCAACGCTTGTTCACCGATGATGGTCACTAGCTTCCCATTTACTGTAAACTTTAGTTTCTGGTGGAGAGTGGAAGTCACTGCTCCTGCTTCGTGTATCCATGGTCTTCCTAGCAAGCAACTGTAAGCAGTTGGCACATCCATGACCTGGAAAGTGATTTGGAAAGTATGCGGACCAATTGTCATCGGGAGATCGACTTCCCCAATAACTGACTTCCTTGACCCGTCAAAGGCTCTTACCACTATGTCATTGAACTTCATCGGTGTTCCTTTGTAAGCTAAACGAGCAAGAGTTGTTTTTGGCATTACGTTTAAAGACGAACCGGTATCTACTAGTACGTTGGACAAAGAATCTGATTGGCAAATCATCGAGATGTGCAGAGCCAAATTGTGATCTTTCCCTTCTTCTGGAAGTTCCTCATCACTGAAACTTAGATTATTGCAAGATGTTATGTTGCCCACAATTCCTCCAAATTGGTCTGTAGTCACATCGTGATCTACATAAGCTTGATCTAGTACTTTCATCAAAGCTTCTCGGTGAGCTTTGGAGTTCAAAAGTAAAGATAGTATCGAATTCTTGGAGGGGAGTCTGCATCAGCTGATCCACGACTCTGTACTCGCTTTTCTTGATTAGTTTCAAAATCTCATCGAAATCTGAGTTAACGTCGGTTCTATCAGGCGGACCAACATCTGTGCTTGGATTAACAACGGGAATCCTCGTGGGATTCTCGGGATATACGTTAACCGGATTTTGTCTAACAATAGGAACAACAGGCGGTCTTGGTAGCAGCAGGGTATGTACTCGTCCACTTCGCGTTACTCGTCCGATCTCAGTTATGTTGACATTGGCTGAAAGAGTTGGCATGGGTTTCTCCTTCCCATCCTCTATCACAGTTGCATTGTATTGGTATGGAATTGCTTTGTTAGAACTGTATGAAATAGGACCGGGTAGGCAAATCACCAAAGGAGACCCTGGAACGTTTGAACTGTTATATTCAATCTCCACATGCTTGGGCGTATTGAAACAGGGGACAATAACGTTTACCTCGGGAATTTCCGAGTTGATATCTGAGACTAAAAACTCATGCCGAAAATGCCCTACTGTATTCACGTCATAGTCATCTCTGTTTCTGTAGATCTGTATGTCACCAATGTCTAGTAATCGTTGAATGTTTGCTCTTATGGTTGGACATCCTCGAAGATCCTTGAAGCAGATGTTGCAAGCTGCATAATCGTGTTTAGTGAAAGCGCCCATTGTACTGTATGTATCATGGAGCTGTACTAAGTTTCCTCTGATCAAATTCACGTCTGTGACAAGGTACCGATCTGTATTTCTTAGTATCAAATTCACTGTATGTCCACTATGACTGGGAAGTGGATTTGCTTGCACGTTTGGATTTGTATTTCTAAAGGAAAGAAGGTTAGACCTTACTAACCTTTGCACTTCGGCTTTTAGGGCGATGCAATGCTCAAGATCATGAACCGGTGCCCCTTGATGAAAAGGGCAAGATACATCCACTTTGTACCACCACGACAATTTGTCTGGGACCGGAGGTGGTGACCTTGTCTGCACAAGATTCCTTTCTATTAATGCAGGATATAGTTCTGTGTACATACTCGGAATTGGGTCAAATTGTGAGACCCTGGGCGCACGGTTCTGATTGTTGAACTGCTGAGCCTGCTGTCGAGGCTGTTGAGTTTGTTGGAACTGCGGAGCAATTCCTGTATTTGGACTTGTATTAACAGCGGGTGCTATGGCAGCTACCTGTCGTTGTTGACTGACATTCTTTCGCGATTTCCCTCGGGATACCATCCCTATGTCATGTTCCCTTTTCTTTGGAAAATTGGTTCCAACCTTCTTAGTTCCACTAGAAGTCCCTATCTCTCTGGTCAGGCGTCTGGTTCGAACTCCTTCCTCTAGCCGCATTCCCATGCTTACCATCTCGGTGAAATCTCCGGGAGCGCTGGCGATCATTTTTTCATAGTAAAATGGGCCAAGAGTGTTTAAGAATACCTTAGTCATTTCCTTCTCCTCTAACGGTGGGTTGACTTGGGCAGCAATTTCCCTCCAATGTTGGGCGTACTCTTTGAATGTCTCTCTTTCCTTCTGAGACATGGAGCGGAGTTGATCCCGATCTGGAGCCATGTCCCAAGTTGAATTTATATTGTTGTACGAAGGCTTCACCTAAGTCATTGAATGTTTGGATATTCGCGCTATCTAGCCCCATGTACCACTTCAGTGCGACACCGGTGAGACTGTCTTGGAAATAGTGAATTAGTAATTGGTGATTGTCGTTGTACGTAGACATTTTCCTGGCGTACATCGTAAGATGACTTTGTGGACAGGAATTTCCTTTATACTTTTCAAAGTCTGGGACTTTGAATTTTGCAGGTATCCTTACGCGAGGAACTAAGCACAGATCATTGGCGTTCTTCCCAAACAATTCTTTCCCTCGAATCGTTTTAATCTCAAGCTGCATTTTGAGGAGTTGTTCTTGGAGATTATCCATCTGGCCACGAGGATTCGTGTTATTGCCTGGACTATGGTGAGCTTCTTCGTCTGCAGTAGTGTGAACTACAGAAGCTGAGTTTGTCATGATCGGTTGAGAAACCGTCATAGTGACTTGCGGAAAGGTTACTCCATGCTGCGGAGTAAGCGTTGAGTTCTGTAAAGCAGGCATTTCAAGCGTGGTTGTTTGTACCTGAGAAGTCGTTTGACGAAATCCAATGCCGAAATTGAAAGGCATGCCCCATGGATAACCTTCTAGCATACTGAAGAGTGAACTCTGCCAGCAGTTAAAGCGAGTAGTAGTGACCTCGAAATCGCCGCTTGATTTTGATTTTCGATGTTGCTTCGACTTTCTTGCGTTGCCAATGAATTGACCAAAGAAGTGAGTTTTCCACCTCTTCTGCAGTGTTGTCAGTTTCTGAACTCAACATTTTCTTGCTCAAATCCTTCCATTACTTTTCTTCTTTTTGAGCGTGTATTGTATGTTCGAGTCGGTGGGCGTGGTCGAGAAACTCTAAGGCACGCGACTTAGCGATCTTTTCCTTTCGGAAAAAATTCCAAAAGATCAAACTCTAGACAATAGACTCGATATGCAAAGTATGATGCATGATTATAAATGCAAAGAGAAAGGAATTTCCAAAAATTTACGCTAAAGAAATTTGGCAAATATTTGGATGGAAAACACATATTTTATTGATTATTGAAAGAAGATTACAACAAATTTTGTTTTTGAGCATTGCTCACACAAATGATAAAATAAATGATAAAAATTACAATCTAAACTAATTAATCGTCCTCGTCGGATGAAGATCCAAAGGCTTGATGTAGCTTCAACTTGAGTTTCCTTTCCATAGTGAGCTTTCTCGGCTTTTCGACTTGCTAATGACTTTCTTCCACTTGTCGGGAGCAGGATCGCTGGTTGTCATTTCCTCAAGCTTTCTTTTCCTTTCTTTGATGTATCTTTTGATCGCGTTATCTTTCTGACAAATCTTCTCATCTTTCTCCATGAGCCATTCATCCTGGAAGTAAAGCGTCTTTTCATGATCTTTGACCTGCTTCTTGAGCTTCTCATTTTCGAGATCAGTCTTAAGGAACTTGTTTTCCAAAGCTTCTTTCTCAAGCCTCATCTTGGCCAAAGCTTCTTGGTATTCTCCCATAGTCTCGACGGGAAAAATTGTTGATTTGGAAGCTGTTGAGAACATAGGTTCTTCATAAGCATAGGGCATTCGAAATTCCTTTGCTCTTTTCTTTACCCAAGAAGTGTAGATTTCCATGGCTACACAATTCCTTGCATTACCCTTTTCCTTCCTTCGGATGTGATGCCAAGCTCTTATCATTCTGGCTTTCAAACCTTGGGAATCCTCCCCTTCATGATAGAAGTAACTCTCTACTGTAAAACCAAGAGGTTTACTAGAGTTTGCGTATCCGAGTTGACGTCTCGCCAGGAATGGGTTGTAGTTGATTCCTCCTTTTGTACCAATGAGAGGTACATTGGCAAATTCTCCATAGCTCTCAATGATTTCCATCTCATTGTCTGCGAAGGTATACCAATGGATATCGTCGTTTGTAAGAGACATGAGTCTTCTTGACCAATGCCAATCGTCTTTATTTTCGCGGAAGATAGGAGATTTAGGCAGGTGTGAGACAATCCATTTGAAGAACAGAGGTACACAACACACGATAGTTCCATCTCCTTGACTATTCCTATGGTGAATGTAGAAATACATGTCACCAAGCAAAGTGGGAACGGGATTTCCAATCAGAAATATCCTTATGGCGTTGATATCAATGAAACTTGGGACGTTGGGAAACAACACCAATCCATAGATGAGTAAAGCTAAAATAGCTTCAAAGGCTACCATACTACCGGCTTCAGAGAATTTAAGAGCCTTCTCCATTAGGAACTTTGAAGTCAGTCCTAAGAGTTTTCCTTTGGTAGTTAGGTTTTGTCTATCTCATTTCTTTAAGTGAGTCATTGTTGCAATGACTGGTGACTTAGGAATGGCTTCCAAACCATTGAAAGACACTTTGTCTGATACTGAGATACCTAGGATGTGCATGTACTCTTCCAAAGTAGGCATCAACTGATAGTCAGGGAATGTGAAACAACGATAGGCGGATCGTAAGCGAGCGAAAGTTTTGAGAAGTCCTTCATCAACGTTAGTGTTCAGAATAGTTAAAAGAGTTCCATAGCGTTTTCTGAAATCCGAGGGATCTTCTACCAAGGATGCTAACTCTTTCAACTTCCCTACGTCAGGAATCCTAAAACTGTATCTCTTGGTGAATCTTCCTCTGACGTCCATCACTCTAACCTAAAATATTTACAAAGAAAAATCTCTAAATTCTTTGGAAATGGGAAGAGAAATGAAGTTTTTGAATGAATGCATGAATGCGGCAAACATGGTTAGTAGTTATACACATGGTCAAGCGTTCGAAGTCACGAGCATGAAGCCAACGATAAGAATCAGCGTGGGTAAGTTCTAAGGGCTTATTCATACGTGAAGCGGGTTCTCGATAATCTGAGCTCAACGCTTCTCTTTGAAATATTATCGGACTTGTTGAATACTCGAAGTCAATAATATTTTCAAGAAAAACTCTTTGATCGTAGTCTCGCATGACAATTATTCTGGCTTACGCCGGATAATTTACACTACATCCTAAATGGCGGGATGGGTTATGTGTTCTACAACCACTCGACATAAGTTCTCTTGAAAGCAAAATGTCTTCGCAAATATTTGCTAAACACAAATACTCCCAAGACAACCTCCGAGAGAGGATCTCAAATTAACTCCGTAAATCTTGAGACTTCTCACAAGTTAATAGGACTATACCCCCACCTAGATCTTAAAATGTTTCTTAAATCCGAGTTAGGATTTCTTTCCATCAGATGAAATCGCGAAAACACACAATAAAGAAAAACAAACATATGCACATATGAAAGCTTAACCCCTCTTTTTCTTTTTGAAAACAAAAAAACCTTGGTGCTCTTGAGCAGAGTCACTTTTTTAAAAAAATCAAAATTTAGCGTTCTCCCTAACAGAGTCGCTATTTTTCCTGTTCGTGTTAAAAAGTGACGCGCTAGGGAATCGAATCGGAATTCGGATCCTCTGGCTCGAAACGATTTACTCTTTTGATTTGTTTATAAAGATGCCGCGAGCATCAAGCTTTATTATTTTCAACACAAGAAATTATGATTATGAAAAAGGGGAAAGCTGCTAATACCCTCAATTGATATGATATGCGTAACGACTAGCACAAACTAGACGCAACGCATCGGGGAGATTCCGGGTAAGGGGGTTTGTTATATAAAGGGAATAGATGGAGCACCCTAAATATATATAGTTATCTATAGCTTTATATATGAATACGTTTGACATGTTTGTGTGTTTTAATTGCTATTTCTATGATTGGGAAAGTTTCTCCTTTGAATTTTAAGAAGGATAGATTATGTGGGATCCTAGGTTTTGTTATTATTGTGCTCGCAAAGATCATTGGGATCTTCTGCATACATATCCCTTAATGGGAATCAGAGCATTTGTAGCTCGGATCTAAAGGGATCTATGGTTTGTTTGGTTTGAGGGAGAAAGAAATTTTGCTCGGCAAGGATGAGACCTTGTGCCTACGTATTCTCAAAGAATGTTGAGAAAGTCAGAGCAATCGTAGTTCCCACTTATGCTAGTGGAAGCAACGGGATGTTGGTAAGAGACACAGACAAATGTCATCTTAATGAAAAATGTATCTAATCTATTTTATCACATACATTTTGAAAAGTTTGAATGATTGAATCTTTCGTCGTAAGATATAGGTGTTTTGCTTGAGTGTACAAGCGTTACCACTTACATGTTTAAGAAAGATGTTTGAAAATGATTGAATCTTTTAATTGTAAGCATTGGGTGTTTTGCTTGAGTATACAAGTGTTACCACTTACGATTAAGAGATGTTTTTGTTTGAAAAGAGTTTGAAAAGTTTTTTTGATTGTATGTGATGTGATAGATGAGATACTTCTTCCATAGAGATGATAAACGTCTAAATCTCCAGGAGAAATTGATTGGATTAGAGGGATGCTTTTAAGAAGCCCATGGGTCCTTGTATTGTAAGCCCAAGAGGAGGCATTCCGAGGGTCATCGAGGGTCCTTGTATGAAGCTCAAGAGGAAGCTATAGGTTATGGCTGGCTTTGGCTTTAAGAGGGATTTCACCGGGAAACCATCCCCTTAGGATTAAGAGCAATTTCACCGGGAAATTATACTCTCTGGGTTCTATCCTAGAGCGGGTGATTCTTTGTATTGGAAGCCCAATAGCAGGCTGTTAAGAGATTTCCTGGTCTCTTTCTTGTATGATGCCCAAGAGAAAGCTAAACTCAATGAGGAGTTCTTTTGAACGAAGCCCAAGAGGAGGCTGACTCATCAGGGGAGTGTTGTCTTATATAAAGCCTAAGCGGAGGCTAAACTCAGATGAATGAGTTTTCTTATATGAAGCCTAAGAGGAGGCTGAACTTAGATGAAATGAGTTTCCTTGTACAAAGCCCAAGAGGAGGCTAAAAACTGTGGGGAACCTACTGGTTAGACTAGTTGTTATGTTATAACTAGATAGTTGTATAAACAAGTGTGTGTGTGTGTGTGTGTGATATGTATTCACAGGAGTTTATGAAGGAAATATAAACAGATGCATGATGTTTATTTACAAGAGTTTATGAAGGAAATATAAACAAGTGTCTGTGAAAAGAACGTTTAAAACGAGCGTAACTTGATTATTTACAAGTTTGAATTGTGTACAAGGAAGTAAATATGTACACGAACGAGTATTTATGTACATGAGGATGTGGATGTACATAGGAGGGTTGGGACTTACACCATAAGGGAGGCCCATTGGTTTAAAAGCAGTTTCACCGGGAATAACGCTCCTTTTATACCAATGGTATTCAGTGTATATACAAACGAAACGAAAACAAACGATCGAAGTTTGTCTGTATTTTACAAAAGACGTTTGTATTATGTACAGGTAAAATTGGTATGTTCATAAAAGAATTGGACATGTACAAAGAAATAATTATGCACATAAAAGAATGTTTTTGGGACATACACCGTGAGGGAGGCCCATGATCGGTTAAGAAATTTGAGAGAAAAACGAATTCGGTTTTATCGTTTAAATCGGATCGATCATGGAAAAAGATGTAAGTTTGATGAAAAGTTTTGAAAAATGATCTTGAAAGTGTTTGGGAAAAGTGAAATATACTTACAAGAAGTTTTGAAAAGAATCGGGCTTCAAAAGTTTGAAAAAAAATCACCTTTAAAGGTGTTTTGAAAAGTACTCAAAAGTACCGTTTTCGGCTTGATAAAAATATAATCGGATGAAAGTTTTTCTGAAATTTTTTGACACTATCTTAAAATAGATACATTAATTGACAAGTGTACAAAAAATCACCTCAAAATGACGAGTTTTGATTGGGTTTTGAAAAAGTCAAAGTTTGTAAAAAAAATATGAAAAAAATTACAAAGTTTGATAAAAAAATGGTCCCAAGGCTACTCGAACCCGGGACCTCAAGGCAAGGCAAGGTATAAATGACTTAAGAGTGAGCTGGCAACCGCTGGCTGGGGCGGAAATACATCCGTGTATTGAAGTCAAACCAACTAATTATATTTTAAAACAGATATTTGAATTTTTAAAAAAACGCGCGCAGTGTTCATCTTCTTCCTCCAATCTTCAATCAGCCATGGATTCTTCATTTCTCCATGAAATTGTTTGATGTAAACATCAAACTTGATCGTTTTAAGCCCAGGAACATGATGATGTCCTTTAATTTCATTTATTTTAAGCCTAACATGATTAAATTTCTCAAGAACACGAAGAACCCTAAAACTGAAAATCCTAATTGAAATCGTGTATGGTTGATGAATTGATCAATTGATTGAGGGTTATTGATCAGTGATAGTGCAGAAACAAAACGGCCAAGAGTTTTTTGGACTGGAATCAAAGAATCATAGAATTCAAAGTTGAGTTTCTTACCTGTTCAAGCTGAGATCGAAAACTGCTTTAGAGTGTTTCCAGTTGTGATTTGATGACTCCTATAGCACCAACGGCCTTCAAGGATTGTGTGAGGAAGGTCTGCTCACTCTGAAATTGCTTGAATTGTCCTGACCAAGTCCACCTGCATATGGTTCAAAATGAAACTCGAATTCGATGTTAGAGTTGTTACAGATGGAAGTTAATGATCTGCATCATCCATATGGAGTATGTTGATGATGTTTGAGTGAAAAAAGCACACTTTGCTCGAGCCAAACATCCAATTCGATAGTTAAGGCAGTTTTGGGCAAGCTTGAAACATGAAATGCAAAATCTGTTTTTTAGTGTTTCTTGTGTTGATTTTAAGTTACAAACCAATTACATGTGATGTTTATGACATGTTAGACACCAAATATCTCATGTTTCTTCACAAGTTTTCAAAAATGCAAGATTTCTCAATTTTCACTATGTTACTTGAATTTTAAGAAAAGAGTGAGAAAGCTTATTTTGGCATAGCTTTGGTGTGGTTTGAATTGGCCAACATGACCTCTATTTATAGGTCCCAAGTTCTGAATGGCAAGGGAAGGAAAATGGCTTTGGTATTTACAAGTTGCCTTAGAGGGCAAGGAAGTCATTTTTGCATTAAATGCAAAAGGAAGCTTCCTTTTAACCATGGTTAATTTTTCAACTTGATCTTATCCCATCATAATTACTCTCCATCTGATTTTTTATCAGCTCTAACTCTCTTTGCAAGGTGGCATGGCTTCTAGAAGAAGAAATTCAAAAATGACCTATAATCTTGAACTTTGTACTTGAAAATCAAGGATTTTGGAGCTCTATGTTTCAAAATCAAAAGTATAGCTAGACTCCATGGATTTGAGAGTTCTTGGACATTTTGGAAAGCTTGTTTCAAGGGCTACAACTTTCATGTTTTGAGTTTTTTCCAATTCAAAGTGGAACTATGTGAACAAATGCCATGAAGTTTGGAAAAAGTGTGAAATTTTAACACTTGAAAAAATTTCTAAGTGTTGAAAATTTTGACTTTTTGTTGACTTTTCCAAATTTCTTGATTTTTTATGATCATGATGGATCATTTGAAGTATTTTGATGATGGAAAAAGTTTTGTCTTGAAAAAGTTGACCAAAAGTCAAAGTTTGACTTTTCAGTGCAGATGAAATTTCATCAGATGATTCAGAAATTGATTGATGAAATCTGTGAACTTCTGTGATGTTTTGAATCCAGAAATTAGGTCAAGATGTTGTATATAAGATATTAAGATAAATCTCTAATCAAAAAAGTCATTCATTGATCAGAAAATCAAAGATTGCTCATCCTCGATGAAAACCCTAATTGGTCGATCCTCAATAGATCATGAGGAAAAATTTGATATCTGAAGATCAGAGGTTAATGGTTTGATCAAGATAGATCAAATGAGGTGAATAAAACTCAAACCCTGATTGATTGTCTCTTGAATCAGATGAAAATTTTGTGAAACCCTAATTTTGACCTGTAGAAGCTACACCCAATTAATTTTGTTCTGAACTGTTAGTGATGCAATGATGCAGATGTAAGGTGGTATATTAGGTCAAAAATTGGGGTATGACACTACGTAGATAAGATCCATGTGCCGCTGACTCTACTCAACGTTCTCTCTTCTCCGTGGCCTTTCTCCATGTGGGGCATTAACATGATTGGGATGATCGAACCAAAAGCGTCCAACGGACATCGCTTCATTTTAGTGGCTATTGATTACTTCACCAAATGGGTCGAAGCAGCATCTTACGCCAATGTTACAAGACAAGTGGTTGTGAGGTTTACCAAAGACAACCTCATTTGCCGATATGGAATTCCAAGTAAGATCATTACAGACAATGGATCGAACTTGAACAACAAAATGATGAAAGAACTGTGTGAAGAATTTAAGATCGAGCATCATAACTCATCTCCTTACCGGCCAAAGATGAATGGCGCCGTTGAAGCTGCCAACAAGAACATCAAAAAGATCTTCCAGAAGATGGTCATCACTTACAAAGATTGGCACGAGATGCTTCCATTTGCTCTGTATGGGTATCGTACCTCAGTACGTACTTCAACAGGGGCAACTCCTTTTTCTCTAGTATACGACATGGAAGCAGTGCTCCCCGTAGAAGTTGAGATTCCGCCAATGAGAGTTCTCATGGAAGCTAAGTTATCTGAGGCTGAATGGTGTCAAAGCAGATATGATCAGCTGAACTTAATCGAAGAAAAGCGCCTGACCGCTCTGTGTCATGGACAACTATATCAAAGAAGAATGAAGAAAGCCTTCGACAAAAAGGTTCGACCTCGTGAATTCCAAGAAGGAGACCTCGTGCTTAAAAAGATTATGTCTTTTCAACCAGATTCTAGGGGCAAATGGACTCCTAATTACGAAGGCCCATACATCGTCAAAGAAGCTTTTCGGCGGTGCTATGACTCTCACAACCATGGATGGTGATGAACTCCCGCATCCTATGAATCTTGATGCGGTCAAGAAATACTTTGTCTAAAAGAACAAAAGAACAGCTCGGTAAGTCGAAAACCGAAAAGGCGGCTTAGGCAAAAATGAGTCTCGGTGGAAAACACGAAAAGGAGGTCCAGGCAAAAATTAGAGACAATAAACAGAAAATATCCTGGTAGATTGAAAACCTAAAAAGGCAATCTAGGAAAAAATTAAGGATACAAAAAATGACAAAGTAACTGCATCAGTCCGTACTTCGTCAATCTGAAGAATCTTCCATCAACGGAACTTCAATCAAATCTTCTAAAGCAACAAGCACAGTTGGAATTCAAAGTTGTTAGGGATAATAGTGGTTAATTCTTTCAATGTAGCCTTTTCCTAATAAATTATCATTTCCAACCCTTGTAAATAGTTCATGGAATCACGCCTTTGGCTGATTACCATTCTATCAATAAAATTTGAGCCTTGTGCCCATTTGTTTGCAATTCATGCTTTATTCTGTTTTGCAAAGTAACGCTTTTTATTGTGAAAATCACTTTTGAAACTAAAAAAAAAAAGTTTTAAATGAATTTTTACTTCAAAATTTTGAAATAAAAGCGAAATTTTCCTTTGAACTATGAACACAGAAAGAACTTCAACAGTTTTCTCCATGAGTGTTTTCGACCTCTGAAAGATAAAACAACTGCTGAGAAGTCTTCTTCTCTTCAAAAAGAAATCATCAAAGGACGGTATTCTTATCTAAAAGAATCCCCAACGAGGTTGCCATTGAAATGCCTTTCTCAGGAAAGTTTAAAGCGTGCAACTCAGATTCGTCATCAGTAGCGTCTATACCATGGCTGCAGATTTTGCTGAGTATTTGTTTGAACTGTGACGTAGTCCTTTTCCCAAATACCGTTTTGTTGTCTTGTCAAGTATTGTCAGCATGCATATGACATTCATGACATTCATCATTCATACATAGCATCAATAATGCATTTCTGCATTTCTCAATGTTTGCTTCAATATCATTTGTTTAGGTTGCATTTATTCCCTAAAAAAAACAAGTGTGGGTGTGTCATCTCTCCAGTAGATTATCCCCAAGCAGAAAAATTCATATTTTTTCCTATTCCCCAGCTGAGATCATTCCTCATTGGGAACAAAGTCTTGATTGACTGTTTCTTTTCAGTTCATCCCTGGATAGAACCTTGTCTCTAATCAATTCAGGACTAGATTTTACAACAAAATTTACCTGCAAACAATAAGCAATCGCCTCGTCACCCGAGCTGCTTATTTCCTTCTCATCTTGAAACTTGTCACAAAATGATTGTTCTTCTTAACAAGTCCAATCATGAAAGTTTAAGAAGTCCCCACAGTTGTCTTTCTGTCTAAGGAAAACCTGTGTCTTTTCAATTAAAAATCCCGCATCTTCTCAAGAGAGAAAGATCCCCGGCAAGATTGTAACTGTGAAAATAGAAACTCATTTGAGATCTGTTTCCATCATTGTCTATTATTCACAAAGCTGAATACTCAGTAAATTTCTCAAGAATTACCTTGTTATAGTTATCACTTCGCTGATAATTGGTAATATCTTCAGAGCTCATTAACATAAAATATCACAAGGCTGATAATTGGTAATATCATTTTCACTTACCTTAAACATTGTCACAGGGCTGACAGAAGGTAATCTCCTCGTTTCCCAAAGCGAAACAGGTACTCATTTACATTGTGAATCCACTTTCCCAGTGAAACATATTGTTTGTTTCCCAACAAACAGGATTCTCTTTTCTTAGACAGACTGAGACATCCTCGCAGTTTTCCCCCATCATATCATTCTTTGATATCTCCTGGGTGAACTTTTTGCAATCATATTGCATCATTCGCATTTTTTGGTATCTTAGGTCCAAAATTTGCATATTCTGATATTTAAGTCTCTTCACACCTATCGAGACGAAGATCTTCATCTTCATATCTCAGGTTAAAGAAACTTAAATAGGGGCATCTGTCATACCCCAATTTTTGACCTAATATATCACTTTACATTTGCATCACTGCATCACTAACAGTTCAAAACAGAATAGATCTTCAGATTCCCAACTTTTTCTCATGATCTATCATGAATCGACCAATTAGGGTTTTTATCGAGGATAGTGAATCATTGACTTTCTGCTCAATAGATGACCTATTTGATTGGAGATTGATCTTCACATATTCAATGCAACATCTTGACCTAATTTTGTGATTCAAAACATCACAAAAATTTATGTTTCTTCATCAGTCAATTTCTTGATCATCTGATGAAAATTCATCTGCATTGAAAAGTTAAACTTTGACTTTTGGTCAACTTTTTCAAGACAAAACTTTTTCAAACATAAAAACACTTCAAATGATCCATCATGATCATAAAAAATCAAGAAATATGGAAAAGTCAACAAAAAGTCAAAACATGAAAGTTGTAGCCCTTGTTACAAGATTTCCAAAATGTCCAAGAACTTGCAAAACCATTTTGTCTAGCTATACTTTTGATTTTGAAACATAAAGCTCCAAAACCATGGATTTCAAGTTCATACTTCAAAATTATAAGTCATTTTTTGCATTTTCTCCTTCTAGAAGCCTTGTCATCACTTAGAGGCAGCTAGTAACTGATAAATATGATAAATATCAGTTTGAATGATTGAAGAGAGGATTGGATCAAAGAAGAAAACTTAACCATGGTTAAAGAAAGTAACTTTTGCATTAAATGCAAATGATTCCATAATGACCTCTTAACCAAGTTGCAAGTTTCCTTCAATGATATCTTTGCCAAATCATTCAGTTTTCTTGGCCTATAAATAAAGGTCATTTCCTCATTTCAAACCACACCAAAGCTATGCAAATCAAGCTTTCACTCTTTATTTCTTGAATTTCAAGTTTCATAGTTCAAAAGTGAGGATTTTGCATTTTTCAAATCTTGTAAAAAACTGAGAGAAACTTGCTGTCCAACATGTTCTAAACTCAAAATATAACTTGTCTAAGACTTAAAATCAACTCAAGAACAACTGAAAATCAGAATCATTGTTCAAAATTTCAAAACTTGCAAAACTTGCCTTAACATTCAAACTGTTATTTGGCTCGAGCTAACTGAGATTTTATCCTTCAAACATCATCTATACACTTCATATGAATGATACAAATCATCATCCTTGACCTGTAACACCTCTAATCACAAATTCAAAGTTCACTTCAAGCATATGCAGTTGGACTTGGGTAGAGAGTTCCAGGCCATTTCAGAGTGAGCATAGTGATCAAACACCTTCCATAAGGTTCAGTGGTGCTCCAGCCATCATCAAACATCAACTGGAAACACTCCAAGAAGGATTTCGATTTCAGTTTGAAGAGGTAAGTCACTCATACTTTGAACTCTTTGATTTCTAAATTACAGTTCAAAAAATGCTTGGCCATTTTGTTTCTGCACCTTCACTGATCATTAACCCTCAATCAATTGCTTAATTCCATAGCCATACACGATTTCATATTGAATTTCAGAATTAGGGTTCTTCGTGTTCTGAGAAAAATTAATCATCTAAAACTGAAAATAAATGAAATTAACCACCACCATCATGTTCCTGGGCTTAAAACGAGCAAGTTTGATGTTTACATCATTCAATTTCATCAAGAAATAAGGAATCTAGGATTGGATGAAGATTGGAGAAGATGAAGAACAAGTTCGCGCGTGTTTTTGTTTTCTAGAAATTCAAATAATCATTTTATAATATAATTAAATGGAGTAAGATATATGAACGGATGTATTACCGCCCCAGCGGTTGCCAGCACGCTCTTAGTCCTTTGCCTTGCCCAATGGTCCAGGGGTCGAATCCCCCTGTGACCACTTTTTCACATTTCCACTTGTTTTTAAACTTTTCAATGACTTGTTTTAAATATATTTAATTGGAAGCGTGTAAATGACAATATTAACACTTGGCTCAGTGGTAAAACTTTTCAAATCAAAGCCAAGGGTCATGGGTTCAAGTCTCCTCAAGACCAAAACAAATTTTTATCACTTGTTTTCTTCACATTTTTCTGTCAAACTTCAACACTTTCAAAAACTATTCCAAACTTCTCATTTTGAGATGATTTTTTGCACATTTATCATTTAATATACCTATTTTATGATTATGTCAAAAAAATCCAAAAACATTATCTTTTGATTATATTTTCAATAAGTCGAAAACGAGACATTTTAAGTACTTTTAAGTACTTTTCAAAGACGTTTCTTTCACACTTTTGAAACTCAAATCTTTTCAAAACTTCTTGTGAATATACTTCACTTCTCAAAATCATTTTCAAAACATTTCAACAAACTTATACACCTTTTTTGCCATGATCGACTCAATTTGAAGATAAAACTGAATCAGTTTTTTCCTCGAATTTCTTAATTGATCATGGGTCTCCCTCACGGTGTAAGTCCCAATTCTTTTATGTACATATTTAATTCCCTTGTACATATTCAAATCATCTTTGCAAATATTCAAGCATAAACAAACTTCGTTCATTTGTTTTCATTCGCTTGTTTATACACCAATTCCATTGGTATTAAGAGAAGCATTATTCTCGGTGAAACTGCTCTTAAACCAATGGGCCTCCCTCACGGTGTAAGTCCCAACCCTTCTATGTACATATTCATTTCCTTGTACATAAACACCCCTTCGTGTACATATTCATTCCCTTGTACACATTCAAACTTGTATATATTCAAGTTACACTTACTTTAAGCGCTCGTTTTATACACTTGTTTATATTTCCTTCATAAACTCCTGTGAATACATATCACACACACACACTTGTTTATATAACTGTTCAATTATAACATAACAACTAGTCTAACAACTAGGTCCCCTGCAGAGTTAGCCTCCTCTTGGGCTTTGTACAAGATAACTCATTCATCTGAGTTAGCCTCCTCTTAGGCTTCATATAAGAAAACTCATTCATCTGAGTTTAGCCTCCGCTTAGGCTTCATATAAGACGACACTCCCCTGCTGAGTTAGCCTCCTCTTGGGCTTCGTTCAAAAGAACTCCTCGTTGAGTTTAGCCTTCTCTTGGGCATCAAACAAGAAAAAGACCTGGAAATCTCTTAACAGCCTCCTATTGGGCTTCCAATACAAAGAATCACCCGCGCTAGGATAAAACCCTGAGAGGATGATTTCCCGATGAAATCACTCTTGAAATTCTAAGAGGATGGTTTCCCGGTGAAACCACTCTTAAAGCCAAAACCATTCATACCCTATAGCTTCCTCTTGAGCTTCATACAAGGACCCTCGATGACCCTCGGAATGCCTTCTCTTGGGCTAACAATACAAGGACCCTCGATAACCCTCGGAATGCCTCCTCTTGGGCTTACAATACAAGGACCCATGGGCTTCTTAAAAGCATCCCCCTAATCCAATCAATTTCTCCTCGAGATTTAGACATTTATTATCTCTATGGAAGAAGTATCTCATCTATCACATCACATACAATCAAAAACTTTTCAAACTCTTTATCAAACAAAAACATCTCTTAATCGTAAGTGGTAACGCTTGTACACTCAAGCGAAACACCCAATGCTTACAATTAAAAGATTCAATCATTTTTCAAACATCTTTCTTAACTCGTAAGTGGTAACGCTTGTACACTCAAGCAAAACACCTATAACTTACGATGGAAGATTTCAATCAATCAAAACTTTTCAAAATGCATGTGATGAAATAGATTAGATACATTTTTCATTAAGATGACACTCGTCTCTGTCTCTTAATAATTTTCCGTTGCTTCCACTAGCATAAATGGGAACTACGATTGCTCTGACTTTCTCAACATCCCTTTGAGAATACGTAGGCACAAGGTCTCATCCTTGCCGAGCAAAATTTATTTCTCTCTCAAACCAAACAAACCATAGATCGCTTTAGATCCGAGCTACAAATGTTCTGATTCCCATTAAGGGATATGTATGCAGAAGATCCCAATGATCTTTGCGAGCACAATAATAACAAAACCTAGGATCCCACATAATCTACGTTTCTTAAAAATCCAAAGGAAAAACTTTCCCAATCATAGAAATAGCAATTTAGAACACACAAACATATCAAACATATTCATATATAAAGCTATAGATAACTATATATATTTAGGGTGCCACATCTATTCTCTTTATATAACAAACCCCCTTGCCCGGAATCTCCCCAATGCATTGCGTCTAGTTCATGCTAGTCGTAATGCATATCATATCAATTGAGGGTATTGCAGCTTTCCCCTTTTTCATAATCATTTTTCTTGTGTTGAAAATAATAAAGCTTGATGCTCGCGGCATCTTTATAAACAAATCAAAAGAGTAAATCGTTTCGAGCCAGAGAATCCGAATTCAGATTCGATTCCCTTGCGCGTCACTTTTTAACGCGAACAGTTTCCTTCTAGCTCCGTCGTTTCCTTAATGATTTAGGGTATGGTTTCCTTCTATCCCCGTGGTTAGCGCTCTTCCGTCCTTAATAAAGCTCATAACATGATACAAGAAAGAAGGCAAGTGTTAGTAAAAGATCGGAAGCATAATATTGATTAAAGAATAAGGTTTAATATCGAATCATCATTAGGGAACTCTAGCGGGAATCAGGGAATCAAAGTCGGGTTTGGATCATGTTCAACAACAATCCTTATAACAAATCATCGGCCATGAACTCGCTACTACAAATCCTCAAGAAGTTTAATTCTTGGTTCACATTAGGAGGTGCAAAAAGAAGAAAAAAACAAATATTACTCAGCACAGCATCATAGTACAGAAACTTTAACACAGGGCAGCAAGGACAGGTACCATTTTGGTCAATTTTTACCACAAACAACATCAACAAAGATATCGAAAATATGGCGTGATACATCAACTGCTGAAGTCGAAAAAATACAATACATTACGGTTTCAAATTGGTTTCACCCATCATGTCAATTGCTAAGTCCAGTACACAGAAACACAAGGCTGGCACATTTGTTTTCTAACCAACAGATCAAAAAACATAACACCTAAAGCCTAGTTTTTCGGTTTTTTTCTCAGGCCCTGTTCCCAAAAACTGACATCAGAACCAAACCCTAACTCAGACGTTATAAAAGGTTTAAAAGGCACAGGAATCAAGGAGGCAGCAGAATTGTTCATCTTAAAACCCTAACAAAACACATAGCAAAACCGAATACCAAGAAACAAGCCAAAAACCGAATACCAAACACGATGGCAAAAACCGAACATAGCAGAAATCCGAAACAACACAAGTTCATCATTTCCCAAACATTATCCCTTGAAAAACGAAAATAGCCACAGAGAAGAGATTTTGAAAGGTAATCTGGTTTGAAGAAAGGAGGAGGAACTGTCGCCATCCTTCTCCTTTTCTCCGATTCTTTCATTCTTTTCGCATGAGCATCACTGTTCGCGTCACGATTAGGGCCTAGGGTTTCATATTTCCCCTTTCCATTTCCAACAATCTGTAAGCAGAAACCAAAAAATCAAAACAATTTTGAGAAATTAGATAATAATAACAGAGCAATCGGGTGAGAGAGAGAGGGACATCGAGTTCCTGAATCGGAGCACATCGCGAGCGGGACAGATGAGGTTTGGTGAGGAATCGCGGCGAGAAACGATGAGAGATGAGATCGGCGGTGAGGTTTGGTAAGGAGTCGCGGCGATGAGGTTCAGTGAGAAACGATGAGAGATTGAGAGAAAACGAGGAGAGGAAAGTGAGGCTGTTTTCTTCTTTTTTTCTGTTTAATGTCTTTTGTTTGTTTTATAATTAATCATTGTTAAAAAATATATAGTTTAAGTTTTAGTTAAATATTAATTAAGGTTAATTTTATTTTAATCAATTAGCAAAAAACAAGATAACATATTTAGTCTAATGAGAATATTTTTGTAAGATGTGTTGTTTAGCCCAGGCGATGACACTTGTCACCGTCTGTATGGTCTGTTTGAAATTTGGTATAGGTACATCCATGATAAACAATCTTGCATCCTCCTCCAAAGCCAACAGATCTGTCAAGATCCAGATCTAACGCTCCAGAATGATGGTCCACCTTGCACCTCATGGAACCTCCCATACAAGATCCAGCAAGCTATTGGGCTTGGGCTCAGCTTTGCTGTCCACACCTCCAAATAAAGCTTCAAACCAGGCCCATTTCTAATCTCATTCTTTAAATTAATTATTATGCAAGTTTTTATTTATTTATATATTGATGTATTAAATAATAATTAGTATAAGATAGTTTTTATTTGCTAAATTATCGATTAAATTATTAGTCGATTTTTATCAAATAGAAAAATTCATCCTAATAATTATTTAAATTCGGTTGTATTGTGTGTTAATTTTCGTTTTTTATTATTATCCGTTTTATTGTGTTGTCCGCTTGTATGTTTTATTACGCGATCGTACACTCCACTCACGAATTAATATAAAAGAAACGACGCCTCCTATCTCTCATTTTTGGTTACCCACACCAAATTCTCTAAGGGTCTCATGGTTGGGGATGGGCATGGCCATCCTCACGAGGTTAATCAAGGCCCTCGTTGCCTTGATTAATCATAACCCAAAAAAAAACAATTGGTCCACATACCAATATCCATGCACCAGGGTTTCATGGTTGGGGATAGGAGCACCTATCCTCACGAGATTAATCAAGTCCATATACTTGGTTAATCATAACCCGAAACATCACTTCTCTACGTCCAATGTCGAAACTTTTAAAACACTTTCAAATTAAAATGATTAATTGAATTTGTTTTCTTTAAATCAAATTTTCTATAAAAAAAAGGGGAACACTTGGATGAGATTCGTTTCAATTGTTAGATGTTAGCCTAACGATTTAAACAAATCGAAGTTTTTTTAGTTTGTTAGATGATAGCCTAATAAACTAAAAGCTTCTATCCATGTTCTAAAACAAAAATATAGTGTATGGTATTTAATTAAATTGTTGGATGATAGCCCGACGATTTAATTAAATTTAAAGTATTTGGGCCATTAGATGATAGCCTAATGACTTAAATACTTTTATTCCATACACTTAATAAAAGTGAACTTTGTTTCACCTCACCCTTTTCATAATAAAGATTTTGGATGAGAGATGATTGGTCGAGCTCACTCACCAATTTCGAGTATTCGAATCGTTAGATGATAGCCTAACATTTTGGTACTTGTCATCCACAATTAAAATCAATTCAACCCATTCAAATTCTCTTTCGCTTATGCGATCATCAAAAACACTTATTCTAAAATCAACACAACCAATCCAAGACATTTTCAACAAGAACTACGAAGTTTTGAATTTCCCATTGCACGAGGTAATACGTAGGCACGCGGTTTCGAAACCGTGTCAAGCTTCAAGGATCTTCAATTCTTTCAATAACATTTCTATCCAAAGTACTTGACAGGATGCATATGAGGTTGTTACATACTTTGCTTCACATGATGATAGGATCACTATCCCTTGCTTCTTCGAGCTCTATGAGATTGGAGCTGCTCCAATCATGGACAAGTATCATGTTATTACTTTATTTTTGTCATATTGGCCTCCTTCCCAATCATAATGAGAGTAGTCATATGCCATTGCCTTCTTGCTAGTGTGTTTTTTTTGCTTTGACATGAAAAAACCATAATCTGAGTATCTCTGATGCATCTTAGAATTCTTTTGGCTGCAAGTAGGTGAGAGTTCTAGACTTCTTCGTGATCCTGATTTCCAAGCAATCACTTCGACAAATGTCTGGTTTTGTGTTATATAGATACCTTAGTAAGCCAATGATTTGTTTGAATATAGTTGCATCTGCAAGTTCATCATTTGTTTTCTTAATGAGTTTAGTTCATGTTTTTAGGATTGCAATTGGTCATTTTGAATATGTTCAAAATGTCTTGTGTATATTTCTTCTAATGCAAGAAATCTCCACCTTTTACATTCACAAACTCCATTTCTAGGAAGTAACTCCATTTCTAGGAAGTAAGCCAAGTTTCCTAGGTGAAACATCTTAAGCTCATTCTTTATGCTAGCTTTGAATATTGATGGATCAACTTCATTTTATATTGTGACCAGTAGATCATTTACATATAGCAATAGTATGATCTCATCCGACTCATTTGCATCATTTACATATATTCCATGTTCTGATTTGCATTTGTTGAATCTTAACTTGATAAGAAAATTGTCAAATCTTTTGTTCTAAGTTGTAGGTGCCTATTTCAATCCATACATAGCCTTTCTCAATCTAAATATTTTTTTCTTGCCCTTTGATCTCAAAGCCCAACGATTGCTTGACATATACCTGATCATCTAGTGGTCCATTAGTAAAGGTATACTTTATATCCAATTGATGCATATTTCACCATGAAGCTTATGGGTTATAAACTAAAGGTAGAAAATTTTGTCAAAGTCGAAGAGTTAGTGTAGTTGTCAAAATATCTTAGGTTATTAGCATGTTGAATTGGGCTAGTATGTCAGCCCGATTGTTTTAGTATGTTAGTTGAAAGTTAAGGTTTAATTTTCTTATAAATATAACACTAGTCCTCACTTCTCAAAAATCCTGATTATAGGAGAAAGTGGTGCGGTTGAGATTCAATTGTAAATATTGTTTCATAATGTGTATTTGAATCAAGAATACAAGATTTTATACCATTTTGAATCGCCTTTCTCTTCTTTCTTATTTCGGTTCTTTCTTTGTGGTTTTCTTGCTGCTAAAGAAACCGATCATACTTTGTTTTTCGGACATCGTTTTCACAACAAATTGGTACAGTGAGAATGTAGGAGAAGATGTCGTTAATAAAGTATGAGATTAAGAAATTCACCACAGTGTGATTTCAGTTTATGGCGCTTGAAGATGTAAGCTCTTCTTGTTCAATAGGGTTTGTTAGAAGCATCAAAAGGATCAGAAAAGATGGATGTTGTCCTAATAGCAAAGGAGAAGACAACGATGATAGAGAAAACCCACAACACCATCGTATTGAACCTTGCTGATAAGGTTCTTTGATAAGTTTCGAAGGAAAAAATTGTAGTTGGTGTGTGGACGAAAGTCTAAGGTTGATACATGACCAAATCGTTGGTAAATCGCTTATACCTGAAGCAAGCTTTGTATTCATTCAAGATAAGTGAAGACAAAGTCGTAACAGAACAACAAGATATGTTCCATAAGATTATTCTTGATCTGGAGAATATTGAGGTTACCTTCACTGATAAAGATCAAGTGTTGTCGTTATGTGTTTTACCAAGATCTCATATTCACTTCAAAGAAATTCTTTTGTATAGAAAAGAGCCCATGACCTTTACAGAAGTTCAATCAGCCTCGTTCTCGAAAGATTTGAATGAAAGAAAAGAGCACAAGCCATTATCTGTTGGTGAATGATTGCCCGTAAAAAAAAAATCTCGAAGAAGGATGGTGAATTTTAGAAGGTAAAGGTATACAAAAAATCTTATGGTGGTGATGCTCCTACTATTAGGTGTTACCACTGTAAAAAGGAAGATCATATAGGGATGACAATGGGGCAGGGATACATTCTCATCTCAATCATCGCCCTCAAATTTATTCCCCATCCCCGTTTCGAGTCTTCACCATGGAGGGATTTTGTCCCCCGTCCCTACGGATCCCCGCGGGTCCTCACAATTTTGTGGATATCTATAAACATAAATTTTTACTTATTATTTTTAACTAATTTAATAGAAAAATTCAAAAAATAACGACAATAAATTAGTAATTTAATCATCTATGATAAATATATTATTTTAACAATATTTAATCTTGAAATTCATGACCACCCAGTTTTCAAATTTTAAAAAATTAAAATAGTCATTTAGATATATCTCTCTTTTACTAACAAGTTATTTGAAATAATAAATAAACTTACGTAAAAATGTCAAACTATATATTAATTAACGATATTACGGAATTCTAGTGCGGAGCGGACAATCTACGGGGCAGAGGACATGTTCCCCATCCTCATCCCCAAAGTGCTTCGGGAAAACTTTATTCCCTGTTCCCGCGGGAGAAAATTCTTCATCTTTAAAATCCCAAACAAAAAATTCTCACGAAAATTCCCAATACCGGTGCAAATTAACATCCCCAAAATCATAAAAGAAAAGTGTATCTGTCAAAAATTACGGCGATGCCAATGACAATGTCATTGTTCGTTAATTTTATTTAAGAACCGTCACCACCGTGTCAAAAACTTACTATGGTGACATTGAGCATGGTACTAATCATAGATATGCACCTATTGATGACAAAAACAATTTAAAAAAAAGTAATGCAATCATTTTATTTAACCTAATGAACGTACTAATCATGACATGCTCCAGCTCATGACAAAAACAAAACAAAAAAAGTAATGTAATAATTTTGTTCCAACCTAACATAATGAACGGCCGTTCCTTCTCCTCTCCCTATCACTTGCAAACAGTCAACTGCGACTCTTGTTTCACTCATCTCATACTCACATGCCATTGTACTATCACTCCACATGCTAACACCACCCTTCCATTTCCAAACCAAACCTCCTGTTTTCACCTCCATTCACTAACATTGGATCCTATTTTTTCACCTATCACCATCATTTCTCATTAATCATAATTACCAATATTTTTATTTCACAGTACATTCTTTTTTTCAGATCCACACTAAATAAGTTAGAAACGACATTAAAAACTTACCACAACAACTCATGCTTTTTACACCTTATATAAACAAACACACATCTTTAACGTTGACATTACAAATTTCTCAATTTTTTTGTTTTTTTAACTGTTTCAAAACCCTTAACCTTCAACTAGTTCAAATGAGTTATCATTATTATTACATTTTTCTGTTTTCACCTTACTTCATTGGTTGCAATGCAGAACCTGTTGAAGACAAAAGAGTATTGTTAGAGTTTGTTACTAAATTACCACATTCTAAGCCTTTGAATTGGAATTTGAGTTCTTCAGTGTGTAGTAATTGGAATGGTGTAACTTGTAGTTTAGATGAGTCTCGAATCATCACGATTCGGTTACCGGGATTTGGATTTAATGGCTCAATTCCTGTTAATACTATTAGTAGAATCAGAGGCTTGCAGAAATTGAGTCTTGGATCTAATTCTATAGGTGGTTATTGAGTCTTGAATCAAAGTTTAAATGTTTAATTTTTTAAACTACAAGAGATGTTCATATAAGAAATACATATAAGTTATGTTGACAACATTCATTAGTTGTCACTTTCACCCCTTTTTTACCTCAATAAGAAACGAAACTCAAAGAATCAACCAACCATGGTCCTCTTTCGTCCTCTTTGTCGCACTACAAGTTGTGAAGATATATGGAAGTAAGTATGATTTCTTGAAGAAAAGTTCTTAATTTTAAAAACAATTAGATGGAAGGTAGTACCGTCTGCCAGCTTGTTCATTGTGGATGACCACTGCTTCGATGACTTACGGTAAGCAGCAAGAATCCGATCAATCTATCCATACAAATTTCAATATTACATGTCAGTACAGAAAGAAATCATATTATATCAGAACAAGTCTTCTAATATAGATTATTTACCAGTACCACTAACAATTATGACAATGGAGAAAATGAGAAGTTGTCTTACAATGTTACCGCATGAAGAATGCATCGAAACGAGGGCTCTTTCCAGGACATACAAATCAACAGCTTTATCTTCGGGTAAAGTTGAAGTGAAGCTCAAACCAAAGTCAATAAGAACCTATAGACAAAATACATGTCACAGCTGTAACAATAGTTAATGATATTTATCATATTGCATAACTTGAGTAAATTAAATGTGATAAATTACAGGACCTAAGACATGAATAAACTCACCAACTGATCAGTATCATTCTTTAGTAACATGTTTGATGTTGTTAAATCACCATGAACAAGACCACCATCATGTAACTTTGCAATAACATCACCAATTTGGGATGCAATCTTGCCAAGACGCTCTTCATTGACCCCGCATGATCCGAATTCAAGAAATACATCCTTGACTGAAGGTCCGTCAACAAATTCAAATGTTAAAGAGTGTGACACAGGATCCACGGCATACAACACAGGTGTACAGACACCAAGTCGCCTTGCCTTGGTTGTGCACCTTGCCTCCTGCTCCAACAAATGATTTGCAGAACAAAGTATTCAACACATCAATGAGACAACTATATCTATAATAATAATCATAAGGGGATTAATTTGAGCTTAACTATTGTCCTAAGTACTTATGAGATTGTTTGAGAGAGCTTATGAAAATAACTTATAACTTATAATAAAAAGGTTGATTTCATTTTAACTTTTGTTGCAGAACTAACTTATCATATACATAAGCAGTAATATGATAAGTGTTTATGCTATAAGCATTCAGTTAAGTTGTTTGTCGAAACAACTTATAACTTATTAACTTGATCAGAAATAAAAATGAAATTTTTAACTAAATCTGATTGTACCGCATTTAAGCGCTTGAGTGTCAACTTAGAATCCAAAGTTGGATGCCTGTACTTCTTTGAGAATCTCTCCTTGACAACAGACCTTTTTCCCACAAAAGAAGACTCAAAAACTCTCTACAACAAGGACAATAAAAAATGCATAAGATATTGCTATAGCAATTCCAATTTCCACCAAATTATGCACAACTTTCATCAAGAAAAGGTGGGTTTATTTTCACATAATGGGCACATGCTAATTGATTCAACAAATAGAAGGGGTGATTTAAACTTACAGCTTCAGCTCCTTGCTTGATGAGAATGAGAGAGCTATCTTTTGAGTCAATTTCAGTCGTCATAATATAAAATGATACAGCAGTTGAGATTCCCTCAATTTAACCCTTCAATTGAAAGAAAGAAAAGTTAGCAAATTTAGTAGGAACTGGAATTGAACTATTTGTTCATTCATTTTGTAGTTTGTATTTCTAAAGGTGACTTTTTTTGTGATCATTATAAACTCAGTGACTTATCATTCAGGATGTGTGCGCCAATTTATGAAGAACTGACACGGGAATGAGACACAACACTAACACGCAGACACGGATAGTAACTACATTTTAGGTATCATGTCTGAGTTGAACACCGGGTTGCTAGCCACACAGAAGCGTGTGCACCCAACAGCTTAGAAACCCATGACCAAGTAGAGTAAAATATCTTAATTTGCTAAAAAATTGAAATATCAACAGCCCAGCCCCTCCATCAAAAGTTTCAGAAATCCTGCCGACAAATACAGAGATAAAGGCTTCAGATTGGGCAGGATGCCAAACTAGGTTAAGTGACAAGGAAATAGGAATTTTGGGGCTTCAACTGTGATTGAGAAAAAAAGCTCAAACTTTTAAGAGTAATGATAGAAAACGGAGCAAAACACCTGTCAATTAAACGTTACAGATGGAAAATTGTTCAACACTCGTAAATTTCCGGAATCATTATATTCATTTCAAAAAGCTTATACAATTACCTTACTTTCCTATAGTTTTTCTAAAGCGAATAAAAGAGATTAATGAGAAACAAATTGAAAGAACAAGACTAGTTACTTACTTGATTTTCGACACTACCGGTAGTTTTGCTCCGTTTTCTGTGTGAACTCTTAATCTCTAAGGGCACATACAATCATTGAATCACAAGAATGTATGTAGAGTACAGTACATTGTACACTCCACAAGAATGCTCATTTTCAACCCTTGAATCCATACTTAAGAAATTAAAAACCAATGCTTTATATATACTATACTATTTATCTAAAGATTTCGTTAAATCAGAAAATCAATCGAAGCTACGAACTTAATTGCATAAAAATTTTGAAAAACATCCATAAATGTTATGCAAATCGCGATGAAATTTCATCATCGGGCGCCATAGGAGAGGGAAAGGAAGATGAGAAGGAATAAAAGAGGAAAACCTGGTGGTTTATCGCTGTTTGTGGCGGCTGACGACCAACTCAGCCTGCGATTTCCGGCGAGTTGAGCTCTGAGGTGACTCCAACTTGTTTGTGAAGTTTGGTGTTTTAGGGTTTTCATTGTAAGAATGTGCTTGGTTTTGTCGATCCCTCCCATCTATTTTCTTAAAATTTTTTATTATAAGAAAATAAATTTGTTCAATAAAATTACTTTTTTTCTCTGGTCCTTTTTGTTAGCTCTGGCCAAATTCAATAATATTTGTCCCGTGATGTTTACGAGTAACATTTATGTGAAGACCAAATTAATAAATCATTACACACATAATTTGATTTGAGAGAAACGATATTAACGTCTCATCTTTCCTTTTTCATCTTAGAAATATTATGGATGCGATGGAAGTAATGGATGCGTTCAAGAAAAGCTCTTCTTCAACGAAATCAAAGGTGAGTAAAATTATTGTTGATGGGAGATGAGCGCAGACATATTTCAAGATAATGTTTTTAAATTGATTAGTAGGTTGTACATATTTCAAATTTAGGGATTTCCGTATTCAAATGTCATTTGTTTTAAGTTTTACGAGTTATAGTTTTCAAATGTTATATGTGGTTGGTTATGCATTTTTGTCGTTTTCGATTTTAGGTTTAAGTTAAATATTAGGTTTTTGGTTATACGTTTTTGGTTCGTTTTAGATTTTAGGAAAATCATGTTCTATTTCTTTTATAATTATAATTAGGAATTTGTTATCTATTTGCCCTCTTCTAACTATAATTGTGCTGGACATAGGTAGTCATTGAAGAATATTTGGTTCTATTGATTAATATATATATATATATATATATATATATATATATATATATATATATATCAAAAATACTTCAATATTAAACTGTAACATAAGTGTTTGTTTATTTCACAATTTAGCAATAAATTGTTTCAAAACATTTAAACTTTCTTAAAAATTTAAAATGATATGATATTTTATAGTAGATATATTTATTTTTTGATTAGAAATGTGGGTGACAGACACGAGTATTGTGACACCCTAAATAATTAGAATTTTTAATTATTAATTTCATTAGAGTTTAATTATTAATATTTGAATAATTGGAAATACCCCGAATAATTTAATTATTATAATAAATAAAAACCAGATTCAATCAGAGTCAACACGGAAATCAAGGGATGCCACAATTATGAAATAAATAAAACTCCAATTAACTCAGTAGCCATGCTACACTGACAGGTGTTTTGCTCCGTTTTCTATCATTACTCTTAAAAGTTTGAGCTTTTTTTCTCAATCACAGTTGAAGCCCCAAAATTCCTATTTCCTTGTCACTTAACCTAGTTTGGCATCCTGCCCAATCTGAAGCCTTTATCTCTATATTCGTCGGCAGAATTTCTGAAACTTTTGATGGAGGGGCTGGGCTGTTGATATTTCAATTTTTTAGCAAATTAAGATATTTTACTCTAAGATATTTTACTCTACTTGGTCATGGGTTTCTAAGGTGTTAGGTGCACACGCTTCTCTGTGGCTAGCAACCCGGTGTTCAACTCAGACATGATACCTAAAATGTAGTTACTATCTGTGTCTGCGTGTTAGTGTTGTGTCTCATTCCCGTGTCAGTTCTTCATTATTTGGCTCTCCATAATGCTTTTACCTGGATATGCATAAGAAATCACTGCCTTGTCTCGATCAAAAAAATGCCTATTTGCCTTTAACAATATTTTGAATTAAAAGGTAAAAAGAATTTGTTCTTTAGTGCAAAATCCGATATATTGCAACTATTTGAGTTAACTAAGCACAATGTTCAACATTATATAAAAGACTGTCAAATTTGTTCATCATGATTTAGAGTGATATTTCAAATCGTAAAACCCCTCTTTATAAACCCTAATTTCACCTTCTCCAAATCAAGCACTAAATAGCTCGAAAACTGTGGGAAGACGAAACCTCAATGAAAAATCAGAAACTCACCACCACCAATTTGTTAGCAACTGATGAGTTGATTGAAGAAAAACAAAATGAAAGTACCCGGGCTGGATGAAGGGAGTCAGAGGTTACCAGATCTGATGAGAGAGATGAGAGTATGAACATTGAAAACTATTTGAAAAAGTTTTGTTCACAAAATGATTTGAAAACTCTGCAAACATACATGAACATCAACATTGACGAAAAAATTATGGCAATGAAAATACATGATTTTACCTGATTTGAAAGTGCAAGATGTTGGATCTGGGAGAAGTAATTAATGCTTCACTTGAAGCTCCAAAAAGTGACGAGAGAGACGGGAGATAGATGGAAAAACGGAGAATGGGTGAAAAAGAAGAGAGAGAACTACAAACTGATGTACAAAGCTTTCAAATAAAAAAAGGAGTTCGGTAAATTATGAAGAATAAAAGATGTTAGGGTTTGTGGGGGTTTAGAGAGATGAGGGAAAATGGGAGAGAGATAATGAGACAGTGTTTTGTTGAAAATGACAAAAGTGTAGAAATTTGAAATTTGAAAATGGGTAGATGAGGAGTGTTATTTAGAGGAAAAGGAAATTTGAAAAAATTGAATGTCACTCGGCATAAAGGAGAAATGTGATTGGATAATACATTGTGAATTAGTGAATTTTTAAAAAGGATATTATGTCGTGTAAATTTTTTTTTAGGAAAAGGGTAAGATTGGAAGTGCATAAGTATCTTCCAATTTTAGTTAGGTAGTAGATTACTTGGGAAACAGTTTTTCCTTTACTAGTTATTGTTTAGAATTTAATAGGCTTCTAGTATGTTTGTATAGGTGATTAATCTAATATAATTAAGTTTAGTATAATTGATTTTAAGATAATTGAATTTAGCGTAATTAATTTATATTTGAATATATTTATGTAAAAATGAATTGAACAATAAATTTAAGTGTAAAAAACATCTATAATCAATTATGAATACATAAATTATTTTAACTTCAAGTAAAATCAATTGTGGAGACAAAATCTATTCTATTTTTGATAAACCAAACACCTCAAAATCAATTCTACATTTCTACAATTGTTTTATCTTCTTCCAAAAGTCAAATCAAATATACTATTGGTGGATTTGGCAACTGCGCATGCCGTTATTGTTTGTTCACAATATACAAACTCAACGGAGACTTAGTTCTTTTTTCTTTACTTGCAGGTGTTGAACCAATCAACCATAACAAAGCTTTGAAGATTAAACAATGGAAGTTAGCTATGGTCGAAGAGTTACAGGCAATCGAAATAAATAATACACGGGAGTTAGTCGAATTGACAACACACAAAAAAGTTATCGACGTGTAGTGGGTGTTCAAATTGAAACACAATGTTGATGGATCGATAGCAAGACATAAAGAAAGATTAACAGGTCGGTGTTTTCTTCAAAGAGCGTGTCTGGACTACTCTGGAGTATTTGCTCCCATAGCAAGATTGGAGACTGTTCGACTAGTGGTAGAATTGACATGTAACTAAGGTTGATCAAGATTTTATTTAGATGTGAAATCAGCATTTATGAATGGTCATTTAGACGAAGAGATCTATGTAACACAACCTCTTGGGCGTGTGATTCAGAAGGGAGTGAGTAAAGTATATAAGTTGCACAAAGCACTTTATGGTCTCAAGCAGGCACCTAGGGCATAGAACAAGAAGATTGACTCATACTTAGTTGAATTGGGATTTGTCAAATGCAAATCAGAGTATAGTGTCTATGTTCAGGTTGTAGCACAAGATATAACAATCGTCTACTTATGTGTCGACGACTTGCTAGTAATTGGAAATAATTTGGAGAACTTGTCGAAGTTCAAAGAGTTGATGACGAAGGAATTTGAAATGTTGGATATGGGAAAATTATCTTATTTCTTAGGCATGGAATTTTAAATGTCGAAGCAAGGTATAATGCTACATTAAAAGAAGTATGTCAAAGAGATACTCAAGAGATTCATAATGGATTGTATCCTCATATGTCGAACCAAATTTGAAGTTGCACCTGATATAGATTTCATAATCAGGTTAGTGAGCAGATTCACAGGTGAACCAATAGTGTCACACATGAAGGTTGCAAGAATAATTCTAAGATACTTAAAAAGATCAATAGACTATGGAATTCTATTTCGACGAGATTCTGAAGGCAGAGAAGCAACAATTGCTTGTTTTTTAGATGTTGATTGGTGTGGAGATAAGGAAGATCGAAGAAGCACAATTGGATATTTCTTTCAAATATTTGGTGCTTCAGTTTCATGGTGCTCAAAAAAGCAACTTGTGGTGGCATTATCATCGTGTGAAGTTGAATATATGGCAGGATGTTATGTTGCAAGTCAAGTAATTTGGATCAGATCTGTACTTGAAGAAATGAAGGTCAAAGTGAAGAAACCTCTAGTGTTGCAAACCGACACGAAGTCGGCCATAAATCTGGTGAAGAATCCAATTCTGCAAGGAAGAAGTAAACATATTAAAGAGAGGTTTCACTTCTTGAGGGAAAAGGTAAATCGAGGTGAAATTGAAGTTAGGCATTTCTCAAGTGAAACACAATTGGCCACTATTTTCACCAAATGATTGAAGATCGACAAATTCCTGAATTTGAGAAAGAAATTAAGAATAGTTCAGATCGACCATGATTAACGTGGGTCCAACAACTTGGATTATAGGGGGTATATTGAAATATTAGATTATATTTGATTAGATTTAATATTTATATAAAATCCAAGTTGCGTATGTCCAAGTCCAAGTAGGATTGTATATAAATAGACATACTGTGTATCCTTATTTTGTACAATACAATTTCAAATGATTAATAAACTTTTATTTTCTTATTATTCTCCATTTCTCTCCTCATTAAAAGTATCTCACGAACTAACAAAACTTTGACAATCAAGAACAAAATTTTCAAAATAAACAAGAGTTATACTTAAAGTAAAAATTAACAAATTAAACAAGAATTATATTGAGAAATGATAAAATATTTATAGTTAAAAGATTTATAAGGAGGTAAATTCTGTGAAATCTTGCTACAATAATAATTTAAAATTACATATTAATCCTAAAATTTGAAAATTCATAATTAATGTTTTGGACTGCTCGAACACCTGTCAGGCAGGTCACTCCATCCTGAGGTACAACAATCCACCGAGGTCCAGTAACATACTGGGGGCTTCCATCTGCCCATTTCGTGCGTCATATGACGTCCTCTGCTCGACACATGTCGAGTAGATCCACAGTTTGTCTCGCTAAGTACCATGCCTGTTATGTCTCCTCTGCTCTACATAACGACTAGTTACGAGCACTGACGCCCAGTCTGACCTAGTCAGCTCGGATATCTATATTCGCGGATCCGCATATCTAGGTCCAAGAATAGCAACCAATGAGAATCCTCCTAAGATCATTATATAAACCCTCATATCTTTGAGGGCAAGGTATCACATTCTTACACTCAAAAACCTAATATTCATTATCCTCTCTTTAAACATTTGCTTACTTTAGCATCAGAGTGCCTTGCAGGTACACCACCCCTCCTCAACAT
Organism: Vicia sativa; assembly: GCA_021764765.1. Taxonomy (NCBI): domain Eukaryota; kingdom Viridiplantae; phylum Streptophyta; class Magnoliopsida; order Fabales; family Fabaceae; genus Vicia; species Vicia sativa. The sequence continues at coordinate 85,666,248 of CM038795.1, forward strand.
CAACCTTGCTTGAAGGATCTTCAACTGTTCCAACCATCTCCAATTCTGATTACCAATTCAGATCAGTGGCGCCGTTTGTGGGAATATATCTTCCCCGTCTCCATTCATCATCCAAAAATTAGAAGATCAAAGATACTTTTAAACTCCAAACGAGATGGCTAATAACAACAATCAACTCCCTTCCGGCAAGTGTTGTACCCCAAAATTTACCCTCTTCATTTTGAGGTTTCTGGCTTATAATTGCATTATCATGAGCATATATGTGTACACATGCATAGAATTCATCATATGGTTACCTGGTTCAAGGTATCTCATATTGTGGAAGAAACAGAGCGTTTCGGCTATCCTAGATCATTTTGAGCCAAAAATCAATATTTCTCGATTTGTATGGCTATTGCAAGATTTTCTTGTCAGAAAGCTATTTTGGTTTGATTCTATGAGAATTAGGATCATATCAATTTATTCTCCAGTTTATCAGTTCAGATCGGATGCCGTTTCGTCAAGAAAAAGAATTAATTTGCTTATTTCTCAATAAAGTGAATTGTGGGTTTTTAGTGTGTTTCGGGTGCTCCGGAAGGCGTATCTCTCAGCTCTTCGGGTATTTTCTGATGATTTTTGACACGAAAGTCCCTCAAATTATTATCTAAAACTTTCATTTGAAAGCCGGAAGCAAATTATATGAAGAAGGTCCCCAAAGAAATTGATTTCGCGAGTGAATTAAACTGAATTTTAGTGTTGAACCGTGTGCTCAGTGCACTAAAACCTTCGTAATTCCTAGCTGGAAAATTGAAACTGAGTGGGAAGGTGTCTAAAATTCCTTATCAAAATCCTCTTTGACTTTTATTTAGAACTCCAGAGCTGATTCTTCACCAATCAATACTAGAATTTTATTCTTCGGAGTTGTTTTTGAGCTGAACCGAGCAATTTTCATTTGATACATAAACTTCGAAAAATCAAATTTCGCTCGATTTTTATCTAAATGAGGCGGGACCAATGCCAAAAGTTCACAAATTTTGTTAGATTCATTTTTCTCAGAGATACTCAAGTTCAAATTTTGATCAGAATACCCTCGTAACGTTCGAGGCAATTTCTTCGAGCAGCGCAAACAAAATCCTGCATGTGTTAGACGCTTGAAAATTATGCTGAAACTTCAACAATTCGTATCACCTGGACCTTTCATTCGATAGAGTCAAAATTTTAACTTGCGCAAGAAAAATCGCGTTCCGGACATTTTTTGTTTAGAGTCTGACTTCAAATTCTCGACGAATTGGGCTATTTTGAATTAATTACGAAAATTATCCGGATAATCACGATTTGTACTTAATTGTGGATCCAAGGCACTCTAGGGCCCAAATTTTCACACTATATATAAATTTTTGCCTCCACAATTCAAGGACACACAATAATTTACTCAAATTCCTCTCTCAAATCACAATTTTCTTCTCCTAATGCTCTCGCAAATTTGAAGAGCTAGAAAGAAGAAAATTCAAACAACAAGCCTTTCCCTCCTTCAAGCTTGACTGACCAGCACCCTCCTCCGCCACAAGTCATTCGCGCCGACTTCCCTCCTGACCGACCATCCCCCTTCCTGACCGCCCCTCCGCCCGACGCCACCTCCCTCCACTCGACGACCGGTCCCAACCGACCAACCTCTATGCGCTTGTAGCTTGGTTCCAATCGGAACCTCCCTTCCTTCGCATCGGCCTGCTCCGGCCTCCCTCCTCTTCTCACCGGACTTCCCTCCCGACCATATTCTCCTCCCTCTATCCTTCTTCTTGCTCGGCTAAGGTCAAAGAGGCCTTCCAAACTTCAATTTTATTCAACTTCAAGAATCAAACATTGATTTCTCTGATTTCTACTCTGATTTCGATTATCATCATCAATTGGAGCTAAGATTTGGTATTTTCTTCAACAATTCAACCTCAAACTTCAAGTTCAAGTAAGTGAGTAATTCAATTAAGCACTTGTGTTAAGTGATTTTTCACTTTTAGCTTTTTTTGAAATTGAATAGTCGAATTGATTGCATTTTTCGTGTGGATTCCGATTCTTGAATCTGTTTTGTCGAATTCTTTGATTTGATTCCGATTTTGTGAGTTAAAGTGTGTCGGTGTGAAGAAAATTTGTACATAACACACACATACACTTGTGAAATTGTTTTCCTTTGCATTTAGGCTATTAATTAGTGCACTTTGCATCATTTATCGCATGTTCATGCATTAGAGAGCATATAGATTGATTAAATTGCATTGAAGCATGTGAATTAAGGCATAATTTTCATTCTTACTTGTGTCGAAATGTAGCATTTGTTGCATTTTGATTCTTAGGTGCATTTGCATTGTACATAACACATATACATGCACCTAATCTCATGCTTAGAGTATAATTTGCATCCCTATATGTTTATGAATAGGCATATTGAATAATAGGATCAAGTTTATGTGTCGGTGTCCAACTTTCATGACATTAAAGTGTGTCGAAATCTCACTTTCACTCACTTTTTTACATGTATGATTGCACAACACCAATACACATCACAAATTTCATTTTTGTATGACATAATTCATGACATGTGTCATACCCCAATTTTTGACCTAAGATACCACCTTACATATGCATCACTGCATCACTAACAGTTTAGAACAGAATAGATCGTGTGTGGCTTCTAGAAGTCAAATTAGGGTTTCTTCAAAATTTCATCTGTTCAAGATATGATCAATTAGGGTTTGAGTTTCCACTCACCTCAATTGATCTATCTTAATCAATCATCAACATTTGATCTTCAGATTCCCAACTTTTTCTCATGATCTACCTTGAATCGACTAATTAGGGTTTTGATCGAAGATAGTGAATCATTGACTTTCTGCTCAATGGATGACCTTAATGCTTGGAGATTGATCTTAACATCTTCAATGCAACATCTTGACCTAATTTATTGATTCGAAACATTGCAAAAATCCATGTTTCTTCATCAGACAAATTCTGAACCATCTGATGAAAATTCATCTGCTCAAAAAAGTCAAACTTTGACTTTTGGTCAACTTTTTCAAGACCAAACTTTTTCAATCATAAAAACATTTCAAATAATCCATCATGATCATAAAAAATCAAGAAATGTGAAAAAGTCAACAAAAAGTCAAGATTTGAAAAATTTCTAACACTTAGAAAAATTTTCAAGTGTTAAGAAACATGGTTTTTCTTCACTTTCATGGCATTTTTTCACCTAGATCCGTTTGGATTCAGAAAAAACTCAAAACATGGTAGTTGTAGCCCTTGTTACAAGATTTCTAAAATGTCCAAGAACTTGCAAAACCATTTTGTCTAGCTATACTTTTTGATTTTGAAACATAGAGCTCCAAAACCATGGAATTCCATGTTCATGCTTCAAAATTATAAGTCTTTTTTAACAAATCTCCCTTCTAGAAGCCTTGTCACAACCTATAGGTAGATTATAACTGATAAATATCAGTTTTGAATGATTGAGGCAAGGATTGAATCAAAGAGAAAAACTTAACCATGGTTAGGAAAGTTACTTTTGCATTAAATGCAAAAGATTCTTTCTTACCTCTTAACCAAGTTGCAAGCTTCCCTCAATGATAACCTTGCCTTGTCATTCAGATTTCTTGGCCTATAAATAAAGGTCATTTCCTCATTTTCAAACCACACCAAAGCTATCATAATCAAGCTTTCACTCTTTCTTTCTTGAAATCCAAGTTTCTAAGTTATAAGAAAGAATTTTTGCAATCTTCAAACTTTGCAAAATCTGAGAGAATTTAGGCTTCTAATATGTTTTAAACATCAATTAGAACTTGTCTAAAACTTAAAAACATCACAAGAAGTGACCAAACTCAAAATCATTATTCAAAAACCAAAAGCTTGCAAATGATGCCTTAACTTGTCATCTCTTAATTTGCTCGTGCTAACTTTGATTTAACACTTCAAACACCTTCCATATACTTCATAGAAGTAATCCAAATCATCATCACTGATCTGTAACAACTCTAAATCGAAAATCAAAACTCACTTTAAGTGGCTACAACTTGACTTGGTCAGAGAGTTCTAGCCATCCTCAGAACAAACTAAGAGTAGGAACACACTCTGGGAGGTTTAAGGAAGCTAAATCAATCGTTACTTTGCACCTAAAAGTTGTTTAGCTCGAACTGGTATTTCATACCAAGAGGTAAATTTTTCAAACTTTGATTCCTCCATTCATGCATTTTTTAGCTTTAAAATTGAAAAGGAAAATGTAGATATTCAATCACTAAAGCTATATGGATCTTTAATTTGAACTAAAATAACTGTACTTAAAGAATTAATCACTTTTTCAGTTAGGGTTCAAATTGGGATTGTTAAAATTCGTGCTCATCTTTGATTAATAATTTCAACAATATACATATTCATAATCGTGTTAAAAATCTAGACAAAATGGCATTTTGAACTTTTAAAATTGATCAAGAATCAAAGAATTTCAAAACTGGAGGCCATGGATATCGCACTCTGCTTCACGAAGAAGATGAAGTTTGAATTCCAAATTTAAAAGCTAAACTTAAAATATATATTTGTAGTTTGACTTAAAACAACGGATGTATTATCGCCCCAGCGGTTGCCAGCGCGCTTCTCATGTCACTTGCCATGCCTATGGTCCAGGGTTCGAATCCCCTTGAGACCATTTTGTCATTTTTTTCACTTTCCTTCATTTTAAAACATTTCAAAGACTTGTTTTTAAATATAATTAATTGGAAGCGTGTAAATAACAAGACAAGCACTTGGCTCAGTGGTAAAGCTTTTCAATTCTAAGCAAAAGGTCATGAGCTCAAACCTCCTTGGGACCAAAATCAATTTTTTACCACTTGTTTTCTTTACATTTTCTATCAAACTTCAACATTTTCAAAAACCATTCAAAACTTCTCATTTTGAGATGATTTTTTGCACACTTGTCATTTAATATACCTATTTTATGATTATGTCAAAAAAATCCAAAAAAATATTTTCTTTTGATTATATTTTGATTAAGTAAAAAATGAGACATTTTAAGTATTTGTTAATACTTTTCAAAGATGTTTTCTTTCAAACTATCAAAACTCAAATCTTTTCAAAACTTCTTGTGAATATACTTCACTTTTCAAAATCATTTTCAAAACCTTTTCAAAAACATTTCAATAAACTTACACACCTTTTTCCATGATCGACTCGATTTGAAGATAAAACCGAACCCGTTTTTTCCTCGAATTTCTTAATTGATCATGGGCCTCCCTCACGGTGTAAGTCTCAATCCTTTTTATGTACATATTAAATTTCCTTGTACATATTTAATCATCTTTGTAAATATCCAAGCATAAACAAACTTCTTTCGTTTATTTTCATCCGCTTGATTATACACCAAATCCCTTGGTATTAAGAGAAGCATTATTCCCGGTGAAAATGCTCTTAAACCAATGGGCCTCCCTCACGGTGTAAGTCCCAACCCTCCTATGTGTTGCACCCCAAAATTTGCCCTCCTATATCAATTTTACCTGGTTTAGGCTTTGCATTCATTGGCATACGTTTCCATTGGGCCACTCGCTTTAGACATTCATTCGCTCATCACATCTGCATCATTACTTGCATCTAAGGTGATCGGATTTCAAACTCACATCATTTTGTGTTTGGAAAGTACCCGCTATTGCACATACATGCATTGATGTCATTATTTCTAGGGTTTTAGGTTTGGACTGGCTCGAGGTAATTATTGGAAGATGTTTGTTGTTCTTAATCAACCTAGGAAAGTTGAGAATGACAAGGTTTTAGCAATAAATCTTATTTTCTCTGGTCCATCGGATTTTATGTGTGGGTTTCTGTCTTGGAGGTTACGTTGAGTTTTATCTCCTTCCCCAAGTGGTTTTTTCTCATCAAAAGGGTTAGAAGGTGAAGTCGAAGAATTGTGCTCACTTGGGTTACAATTTTCTTTGAAAACTTTCTTGAAGGATTGAGTTTTGAATTAAGATGGCGTCTATCATTCAAATGGGTTATTTTAATGGCAAGATGGTTTGAATTTCAAGGTTTTGGATTTACAAGATTATCAGCTTTTATAATGCATTTTCAGTGCACTTTTGAGTTTGAAAGAGGATTGAGGAAATTGGAAATGTTTGCAAGATACTATTTTTCACAAATATTCAAGTTTTCATTCTCACCTATAAGTTTCAGATAGCATGAATAATTCATCAACTTACGTGGGTTTACTTCATGAATATGCAAGGAGAGTTCATTTTCTGTGGCGTTTTTCCCTGATATATATTATCCCATGTTTTAGTTCCTATGGCCTAGTTATATCTATAATATGATTCTTCATTAAGAGCTTTCAAGGAAATCTTTGCTAACCATAAGAACCAAGTCTCAATTCAAGGAGCCAATTCCCGTTCAAATTTCAAGAAATTACAAGGTTTCATAAAGCTTAGTATCATTCAAGCTTCAAGAGGATTTATACAAGTTTCAAGTCATAAGTGCAACTCGAGTTTTAAAAGGCACCAATTGAATTGCAAATCAAGTTTCGAGTCATTCTAATATTCAAGGACTTCGAAGAAACTCTAAAGAGTTTTATTTCGTCAAGATTTGAAATAAAGAATTGATACATTCAAAGGACTTGTTTTCATAATACAACATGTTGTCGAATACGTAGGAGTTTAAGTTACACAAGTGTTCAAAGTTCCTAAAAGCTAAATAACATGTTTTGAAGTTCTTCTTCTCCTCAAAGCAAGCTTGGTCACTTCCTTGATGATTTATGCCATGGTTTCCTTCTAGCTCCGTCGTTTCCTTGATGATTCAAACCAGGCCCATTTCTAATCTCATTCTTTAAATTAATTATTATGCAAGTTTTTATTTATTTATATATTGATGTATTAAATAATAATTAGTATAAGATAGTTTTTATTTGCTAAATTATCGATTAAATTATTAGTCGATTTTTTATCAAATAGAAAAAATCCATCCTAATAATTATTTAAATTCCGGTTGTATTGTGTGTTAATTTTCGTTTTTTTTATTATTATCCGTTTTATTGTGTTGTCCGCTTGTATGTTTTACTACGCGATCGTACACTCCACTCACGAATTAATATAAAAGAAACGACGCCTCCTATCTCTCATTTTTGGTTACCCACACCAAATTCTCTAAGGGTCTCATGGTTGGGGATGAGCATGGCCATCCTCACGAGGTTAATCAAGGCCCTCGTTACCTTGATTAATCATAACCCGGAAAAAAAAACAATTGGTCCACATACCAATATCCATGCACCAGGGTTTCATGGTTGGGGATCGGAGCACCTATCCTCACGAGATTAATCAAGTCCATATACTTGGTTAATCATAACCCGAAACATCACTTCTCTACGTCCAATGTCGAAACTTTTAAAACACTTTCAAATTAAAATAATTAATTGAATTTGTTTTCTTTAAATCAAATTTTCTATAAAAGGGGAACACTTGGATGAGATTCGTTTCAATTGTTAGATGTTAGCCTAACGATTTAAACAAATCGAAGTTTTTTAGTTTGTTAGATGATAGCCTAATAAACTAAAAGCTTTTATCCATGTTCTAAAACAAAAATATAGTGTATGGTATTTAATTAAATTGTTGGATGATAGCCCAACGATTTAATTAAATTTAAAGTATTTGAGCCATTAGATGATAGCCTAATGACTTAAATACTTTTATTCCATACACTTAATAAAAGTGAACTTTGTTTCACCTCACCCTTTTCATAATAAAGATTTTGGATGAGAGATGATTGGTCGAGCTCACTCACCAATTTCGAGTATTCGAATCGTTAGATGATAGCCTAACATTTTGGTACTTGTCATCCACAATTAAAATCAATTCAACCCATTCAAATTCTCTTTCGCTTATGCGATCATCAAAAACATTTATTCTAAAATCAACACAACTAATCCAAGACATTTTCAACAAGAACTACGGAATTTTGAATTTCCCATTGCACGAGGGAATATGTAGGCACGCGGTTTCGAAACCGTGTCAAACTCAAAATAATAATAAACAAACGCCTTTTCTTCTTTCTTATTCATGACTTAGAAATTAGAGAATACACACACAAACACATTTCGAACTAAATGGGTCCCATCGAGTACGATGGACGTAAGAGGTGCTAATACCTTCCTCTTGCGTAACCGACTCTCGATTCCATTCTTTTTGGTATTGTAGACCGCCTTATCCGTATCTTTGGGGTTTTATCTATATTTTCCCGTTATTTTTAGAACAAATAAAATTAGTTGGCGATTTCATTGTTTTTGAAAATTATTTAAATGATTTTTGAAAAACGAGTTGCTTCAGTTGGCGACTTCACTGGGGAAAAGATATAAAATGTTTTTTGGCTAAGCGAGTCAACCCTAGTTTAGTTCTTCGCATGTTTGTGTGTTTGTTTATCGCTTTCTTCTTTATGCTTATTTATGGTTTATTGCTCATTATTCTCTTTACGCTTTATATATATTATTCTATTGATATATATTATTCTCTTTACGCTTTATACATAAATAAGCCCAGTACCCAGACTTCTAGGTCACCTTTTTAGGAATAGAGGGGTTGCGTAGCCTAGGCTTAGAGTGTCATACCCCAAAATTTCTCTCCAGCTCCTCAAAACATTTCATACATCTATACTCAAGGATTCCTCAAGAATTGATCAGACAAACTCTCTCCTAGACAATCAACCCAAACTAGGGTTTGGTATCTCTCAAGTCAAGATGAGCTTCCAACATCTCCAATGGTCTTCATGCCTTCTCATATGCTTCAAAGATTCTCCATGTCAAGTTTCAAGCTTTACAAGTCAAGTTTCCTCAGGCAATTGCTCAGATGGTTGAAAATCGGGTGTATTGGACAAAAAGTCAACTATGGTCAACATACAGTCAAACTTCATAATTTTTGGTCAACATCCTCATTTTGAAGTTACATTCATCATTTGATCAAGGGTTGATCATGATTCATCAAGAAAACTCAAGATTTGCTCAAAAGTCAAACTTTCTAAATTAGGGTTTCTCAATGAAAAGTCAACCAAACTTTGACTGAGCATAACTTCTTCATACTTTCTCAGAAATTTTTCCACCACATCTTGTTTTGAAGGAAATTCAATTCTCTACAACTTCATGTATCACAAGAATGTTCAAAAAATGCTTCATTTGGAAAGTATGGATCAAAACATTACAGGTCCTTTTCAAAGTCAATAAAAAGTCAACTTTTTGATTTGGAGATATATTGAGCATGGAAACTCCAATTGAGATGAAACCAAAGAGGTTGGTTAGAGGACTCTTATTTCTTTCCAAAAAGTCCAAGAACACTCAAAAATATGGAAAATTGAGCAAGATACACCATTCACAAGTTGGGCAATTTTGAAGAAATGCACAAAGAGAGATACTTGTAAAAATCAAAATTTTTGCAAATGGGCTTACTTTTTCTTCATCCAAACTTGTTCCTTATACAATTAGGAATATCCAAGCCCAATGCCACGAATTTTTATTTTATTTTTCTATTTAATTTGGATTTTATTCATTTAAATACAAATTAAATTCAAAACTAAGGTATAAAATCAAAATTAATTGCAAATTTGATTTTTCTCTCTTCCTTGAGATCCAAGCAACCCAATAAAGCCAACAAATTTCGAAATTTGATTGTATATGGCAAGAATTTGATTTAAATTGATCAAAAAAGAGAAAATTTGATTTGGTACAAAATCAAATATATTTTGCATTGATTGATGATTAATTCTTTCTCAAATCAGCTCCAATTCCATCTACTATATATATACAATACATGCCACATGAATGAGAACAGAAAAATTGCCTCAAGAACCCTAACCTAAAAGTCAAAAAACCGTGCCTTTCAAGTAACTAGCAGCCCTTGTTCCAACTTGTTTCAATTGGTTTTGAGGATCCAAACACGTTCCTTGACATCCCTTGAAGCTTTCCAGACCTTTACATTGTCCAAAAACATCAAGAATCGCAAGAACACGATTTCGGTTTGTCACACTTTTTTCCAAAATCGATTTTCAATTCTCATGCATTATTAACATGTTTTGTTGTTGTTTTTGTGTTTAGAACGAAGCTTGGAAGCTTTCTGGGCAGTTTGATTGAATTTCCATGGTCTAAAACACGAATTACCATTGCTAGGGTTTTCGGTTTCGAATTAGGGTTTCCTTAAAACGGAAAAATTGGACCAAAAGACCACCACCATTGTGTTCAGAACGATGTCTCCAATCGAACCATGCCCTTGAATGTCATTTATATTGCTTGTGTTTGATTTTGGAAAATGCAGGGACTATAGCGTCGCACTGAGGCCGACGCTATCTTTTCAAAAATTCAAAACGAGAACGATGAAGTTCTTGGCGCGTGATTGGTGCAATCAGGGAGCGACACCCGTTTACAATCCATTCGCTCCGGTTTTCAAACACTTGTGCAAGCCAGCTCAGTTGGTCAAGGCGTGGGTTTGTGAAGGCAAGGTCATCAGTTCGAATCCCAGCCATGACACTTATTTTTACAAGTTTAAAAAACTCACTTTCCCTTATATTTTCATATTTTATTTTCTTTTAATATTTTCATCCACTTTAATTTATCTTTCATAATTTTTATCATGCATTTAAAAAATACCAAAAATATTTATTTTTTGCATACATGTCATAAAAATGTTTATTTAATTTATAAAATTAAAAATATTATTTTTTCATGCATATTTAATTTAATTTCTATTTTATCATTTAAATCACTTTTAATTGATTTTTAATTATTAAATTAACTCCAAAAAATCCCAAAAAATTATTTTAGCATATTAATGTTATTTCCTGCATGAAAACATTTTTCTCATTCAAAAATTATTATTTTTACTAACATTTTCCTCTTATTCAATTTCCTCGTATTTCCCGATTTTTCATCTGTTCACAGGTTATCCCGTTTCGGACAACTTTTATCGCTTTCTTTTCATATTATGTAATTGCTTATGGGATGTAATAGTTTAATTAGGATTTTTATTTTCCGCACTTTTCAATTATGTATCTGCCCCAAAGCCATGTAATAGCGTAGGATTTATCTTTCCGCACTTTATACTTCCGCATTTTAATTTCTGCACCCTATAAACTGTTAGTAATTAGGCGTGTATGGCAAGATTAAAATCAGACATAGCTCACTCTAATTTTCAAGATGATATACCTGAAATCAACACACTCTTTCCACACATGCACCCCTTAGGGTAATTCTCTCTCGTTGCCTTTACGAATTTAAACGGTCATGTCCCTCGAACGTAGAGGTATTCTAGCACCGTTGCCTTCAAAACAAATCATCATAGTCCCTTCGATACAAAGATCATAGACCCACGATGTCGCCTCCAAATACATGATCTTGACCCTCGATTGTTGCCTACGAAAAATGATGATAGTCCCTTAGGATGTGCTAGGATACTTCCTACAAGTTGCCTTCTATGACCATCCGATGTCCCTTCGAATGTCCCGCTTACATCCAACTAATGGAGTTACCTACCAACTAATGGTAAGGATAGCGCTATTCTAAAGGAACGTAAAATAACACGAAAACGACCATTCTGAGTAGGTAATAAGACTTTTAGTTGCTTGCTCTATCAAATACTTTTTGCACCTCACACTTTTTTTCAAAGTTCAAGCTCTTTTCAAAACGAAACATTTCCGAACACTTTGTATACATTCCTACATGAATCATTACAAAGTCAAAGCGAAATGCCTTTTCAAAACATTTTTGTCAAACACACAGAAAGCACAATTTTAAAGTGATCTAAGAGCAACTAAGAGCCCGTAGATAACTACGGATGAAAAGGGGTGCTAATATCTTCCCTTTTCATAACCTTCTCCCTTACTCAGAATCTAACGAAGGTCTTTTTCTGTACTTTTTACCTTTCCTTAATTGGATAAAAGAAAAGTCGGTGGCGACTCTTGCTATCCGCACATTTGCGATACAAAAATCTACAAAGTCAGTTCACCGTGTTACATAGAGTTGGTTATTTTAAGGAGGTTGTTGACCCGCATGATAGTGCAGGACATCAATCTTTGAACAAATGACCTATAACTCTAAGTTTGTTCATTTTGTCCTAACCGAGACCAATCGCTCAAATTTTGGATTTCGAGCATCCTATTTAGAGCCGTTTCTTGGGGTATACTTTTGCAAATACTATCACCATGTAGGCCTCTCGCGCGATGATAATATTTGTTAAAAGGGGATCTGAGACTCCGAGAAACATTTAGCAAAAAAAAAACTTTAGAACCACCTTGTTCGGGATTATTGGGTAGAAGCCTAGAGCTATCCTATCATAGGAGCCCACCTAAATAAGTTGTTCTAATTACCAATATCATCCACGATTCACGCCTCGTGAACGTTATTATCATCATGTTGCATTCCATTTGCATCAATCATCATAAAAAAGAGTTTATTTCTCTCATCATCCATGCATCATCATGCATTTCATTCATTTCAATCAAAGGACTCGTTTCAACCTGGCTTCTTATCGAATCTCAAGACTACAAGACTGATTTCCTGACATCGTCGTCATCATGGATTAACTTCAGACAAAGTGTGGTTGCGATGAATACTCATATAGATACCCAGATGGATCAGTTCATGGAGGTTATCCAGAACCTCACCATTGGACAAGAAGAGTTAATGCAAGTTGTTCAGAGGTTTGAAGTTTTTACTACTGATCATGTTCATCCACCAGGTGTTAATCTTAAATGCGGGGAGGTTCTTTCAGATCAAAATGTTAGAAACACCGTTCAAATGCATGTCAATGGAACTCTTCACTATGAGGATATCTTCGAGTCTTCGTTTGACACCTTCAGATTTCCAATTGAAGAGACCGAGTCTGAGAAAAAGCTTCACCTCCTTGAGAAAAGGATGAAAGCTATTGAGGGTCGTGATTCCCTTGGTTTAGACGCTCTTAGTTTGTGCTTGGTTCCTGGTATCAAAATTCCTGCAAAATTCAAAGTCCCCACTTTTGAGAAGTATAAGGGTACCTCTTGTCCTATCACCCACATTAAAGCCTATTGCAATAACATGGCTCCCTATGTGAAAACTTTCTTGCTCCTCATGCATGTTTTTCAAGATAGCCTCAGTGGAGCATCTCTCGAATGGTACACTCAGCCTCAACAAACTCACATCCAAACTTGGGAAGAATTGGCTGAAGCTTTTATCAATCACTACGACTATAATAGTGACATGGCTCCCACCAGAATTCAACTCCAAGGTTTAACTCGGAAGACTGAAGAATCCTTCAAAGAGTATGCGCAGAGATGGAGAGAATTAGCTGCTAGAGTTCAACCTCCTCTTTTGGAACGAGAACTCATTGAGGTGTTCTCCAATACCTTGTAAGGTCCCTATCTGATTGCGGGATGTACTTCTACGTTTTCACACCTAGTTGTTGTAGCGGAACGAGTTGAGCATGGTCTCCAGATGGGCAACATTCAGGATGTCGCTATTGCTTCTGAATTCCTAGAGCGAATTGATGAAGAGGCAAGTACAATTTCCGAGGACGAGGAAAAGGCTCCCGCTTACCCTCCATTTCAGATTCCTAATCAAGTGACAAAAGCTAATTCTAATCAGTGTGCTCCACAAATCGTGTTGCGTTCATCAAACACCTGCTCAAGATGCTCCCAAGAGTAATGCTCCTCGACAACAAACTTATCGATGAAATCGTCAACAACAAGGTGGGAAGAATTTGATAAGGCCAAGAAAAGTGAATGATCCAATCCCTATGCCTCATAGTGAGTTGCTAACTCACCTACTCCAACATTCTTTGGTGGAGTTAAAGGAGCTCGGGACACCTCCTTTTCCGTATCGTTTGGGATATGATTCTGATGCCCACTGTGAGTTCCATTTTGGAGCACCTGGTCATACAATTGAAGGATGTAATCTTTTCAAAGGCACGGTTCAGAAACTCATTGATTCCAAAGCAATCGCGTTCACTCTAGAGGGCCTACGCATCAATTGAACTCTCTTTTGACTCAGAGAACGCCACAATTACAAAGTGCATCTTCTAAAGCAAGAAATCCATACGGAGACCAATCTCCTCAACATGGAGATTTCTAGTTTCATCTTGCATGCTCATTTGTAATCTTTCTTGTTTTGTTCAGTACTTTCTTGTATGCAAAACTTGCTCATTTATGAATACTAATCATAATGCATTGAATATGTTTGTCTTGAATTGATCCATTCGTATTCACTCTTATTTGTTTTACAATGCTTTTGATATTCAACTCTTATTAATAAAGCAACACCTCTGTAGGGAGGATGACGAACAATTTACCAAGAATCTCAAACGATATGCTTTCGAGTAAAAACCATGCTAATGATGTACAAGCCTTGTTTCAAATTCCCAAATACCGGAGATATAAGGGAGTGAAACCCTCGTTAACCCCTTTTGAGCCTCGAAGTAGGAGTTTATTTTGTATTCAGAAAAACCCTCTTTTTTTTAAACCTGGGGTAGGGCAGTGTTCATTTAACCCTCTTTTTGAAAATGAGAAGCTTAAGAAGCAAGTCAAAGATCATGAGAAAACGCTCTACTTCCAAGATGATTGGCTCATGGAGAAAGATGAGAAAATTCGTCGGAAAGATAACGCGATCAAAAGATACATCAAAGAAAGAAAAAGGAAGCTTGAGGAAATGACGACCAACGATCCTGCGCCCGATGAATGGAAAAAAGTCATCAACAAGCTTAAAGCCGAGAAAGCTGAACTGAAAGCTTACTATGGGAAAGAAATCCTGAAGTTGAAGCTACATCAAGCCTTTGGTTCTTCATCAGACGAAAACGATTAATTAGTTTAGCTTTAGCTTTATCATTTATTTTATCATTGTAAGAACAAAAATTGTTGTAATCTTCTTTCAATAATTAATAAAATAAGTGTTTTCCATCCAAATATTTGCAAGAAATTTCTCTTTTAGCGTAAATTCTTTGGAAATTCTTTTCTCTTTGCATTCATAATCATGCATCATACTTTGCATATCGAGTTTATTGTTTAGAGTCTTATCTTTTGGAACTTTTTCCAGAGAAAGAAAGATCGTCAAGCTGTCGCGTCTTAGAGTTTCTCGACTACGCTGTGATACGGTGAACTGACTTTGTAGGATTTTTGTATCCAAATGTGCGGATAGCAAGAGTCGCCACCGACTTTTATTTTTATCCAATTAAGGGAAGGTAAAAGTAATGAAAAGACCTTCGTTAGATTCGAGTTCGGGAGAATGGTTATGAAAAGGAAGGTATTAGCACCCTTTCCATCTCGTAGTTATCTACGCTCTTAGTTGCTCTAGATCACTTTTTAAAATTGCTTTCTGTGTGTTTGACAAAATGTTTTGAAAAGGCATTTCGCTTTGACTTTGCAATGACTCATGTAGGAGTGTATACAAAGTGTTCGGAAATGTTTAGTTTTGAAAAGAATTTGAACTTTGAAAAAGTGTGTGAGGTGCGAAAAGCATTTGATAGAGCAAGCAACTAAGAGACTTATTTACCCACTTTAATTGGTCGTTTTGTTGTACTTACATTCCCTTAGAATAGCGCTAGCCATACCATTAGTTAGTAGGTAGCTCCATTCGTTGGATGTAAGCGGGACATTCGAAGGGACATCGGATGGTCATAGAAGGCAACTTGTAGGAAGTATCCTAGCACATTCGAAGGGACTATCATCATTTTTCGTAGGCGACAATCGAGGGTCAAGATCATGTATTCGGAGGCGACATCGTGGGTATTATGATCTTTGTATCGAAGGGACTATGATGATTTGTTTGGAAAGCGACGGTGCTAGAATACCTCTACGTTCGAGGGACATGACCATTTTGAAATCGAAAGGCATCGAGAGAGAATTACCCTAAGGGGTGCGTGTGTGAAAGAAGTGTGTTGATTTCAGATATTTTTATCTTGCAAATTAGTGGGCTATGTCCAATTATTATCTTGCCATACACGCCTAATTACTAGCAATTGATAGAGTGCGGAAATTAAAATGCGGAATGTAAAAGCGGAAACGTAAAGGTGCGGAAAGTAAAACCTACGCTATTACATGGCTTTGGGGCAGATACATAATTTAAAATGCGGAAAATAAAGACCTAATTTAAACTATTACATCCCATATACAGTTACATTATTTGAAAAATAAAACGGTAAAGGAAAAACGTCTGAATCGGATCAACCTGTGAAAAGATGAGAAATCGGAAAATATGATGAAATCGAAATAAGAGAAAATGTTAGAAAAAATGCAATTTTATATGAGAAAAAAATTATTATATGCTGGAAATAAGATAAATATACTACAATAATTTTTTGGGATTTTTGGGAAAAGATTTAATAATTAAAATGCAATTAAAAGTGAATTAAATGCAAAATTACAAATAAAATAAACATGCATGCAAAAATTATTTTTTTTTATTTATAAAATTAAATAAAGATTTTTATGAAAATAATGCAAAAAGAATAAAATTTTTGATGAATTTTCAAGGCAGAAATAAAATTGTGAAAAGAATTAATAATAATGCAAAAATATTAAAAATATGAAAACATGAAAAATAATGCAAGTTTGTGAAAAGAAGTAAAAACTGGCCCTGGACGGATTCGAACTCGTGACCCTGGCTTCAAACCTTGAAAACCAACGCTTGCCGCCATGCCATGCATACGTGTTTGAAATCCGGATCGAGTGAAACAAAGACAAGTGTCGTCCCCTGGCTCCCTCAACCGCGCGCGAAGCTTCATCGTCCCCGATTCAAATATTTGAAGCTAGCGTCGGCCATTGTCCGTCACTAAGGTCCCTGGCAAATTCAAAAAATCAAGCAAACGTAATATAAATGACATCTAAGACCATGGTTCGATTCAGGACGTTGTTCCGAGTTCAATGGTATAGGTCTTGAGGCCCAATTTTTCCTGTATAGAGGAACCCTAATTCGATACCAGGAACCCTAATCATGGTAACATACGTTCCTGGCCATGGAAGTCCAATTAAAGTACCCAGAAAGTTTGCAAGCTTTTCACTAAACACAAAAACAACAACAAATCGAGTTAATAATGCATGAATGAAGGAATTCGAATTTTGAAATTTCAAGAACAAACCGAATTCAGATTTCGTGATTCTTGATGGTTTTGGATGAAGTAAGTATCTGGAATCACTCCTGGGGTATCAAGGAATGTGTTTGACACCTTAGAATTGATTGAAAACGGCTGGAATAAGGATTGCTACTTGCTTCAAGAACCCGATTTTTTCAGTTTGAGAATAGGGTTTCTGAGCCAATTTTTTCGTCCTCTTGTGATTGATATGCATCAAGTATATATGCTGGATGGATTTGGCATTGTTTTTGGAAAGATTTGATCAATAATCAATGAAAATCAATTTTGATATTTCCATGAAAATCAAATTTTCAAAACTTGTTCAATTCCAATCAAATCTTCCCATATTTGATTCAATTTCGAAATTGATGGCATTTATGGGTTGATTGGATCACAAGGAAAGAATAAAATCAACCTTTGCCATTAATTTCAATTTTATAATTTATTTTAAGATTTAATTTGCATTTAAATGAATAAATTACAAATTAAATAGAAAAATAAATCAAAAATTCGTGGCATTGGGCTTGGACATTCCTAATTGCATGAGGAACAAGTTAGGATGAAGAAAAAGTAGGCCCATTTGCAAAAGATTTGATTTTTTGAAGTATCTCTCTTTGTGCATTCTTTCAAAATTGCCCAACTTGTGGATGGTGTAACTTGCTCAATTTTCCACATTTTTTAGTGTTCTTGGACTTTTTGGAAAGCTCTAAGAGTCCTCTAAACAATGTCTTTGGTTTCATCTCAATTGGAGTTACCATGCTCAATATATCTTCAAATCAAAAGTTGACTTTTGTTGACTTTGAAAATGACCGTAATGTTTTGAGCTATACCTCTCAAATGAAGCACTTTTGGACATTCTTGTGAGACATGAAGTTGTAGAGAATTGAATTTCCTTCAAAATGAGCTTTGGTGGGAAAATTTCAGAAAGTTATGATCACCAAAGTTCATTGACTTTTCACCTAGAAACCCTAATTTAGAAAGTTTGACTTTTGAGCAAATCTTGAGTTTTCTTGATGAATCATGATCAACCCTTGATCAAATGATGAATGTAACTTCAAAATGAGGATGTTGACCAAAATTATGAAGTTTGACAGTATGTTGACCATAGTTGACTTTTTGTCCAATACACCGATTTTCAACCATCCGAGCAATTGCACGAGGAAACTTGACTTGAAAGCTTGAAACTTGACATGGAGAATCTTTGAAGCATATGGAGGCATGAAGACCATTGGAGATGTTGGAAGCTCATCTTGACTTGAGAGATACCAAACCCTAGTTTGGGTTGATTGTCTAGGAGAGAGTTTGTCGATCAACTCTCGAGGAATCCTCGAGTATGGATGTATGAAATCTTTTGAGAAGATGGAGGGCAAATTTTGGGGTATGACTGCCCTGCTCAATCTTCTTGTCTGGAGGGTTAGATAGACATGCTTGTCTTTCGTGAAAGGTAGAAGATGATTGAACACCGAGTACACCGAAAATTTGCACTCGCTATTGGTCGATGCGGAATGGGCTTACGATGCCATTTAGAAGTTGAGGCTTATTTGGGAACGAGTCGTACACTAGACTCGAGGTTGTTAATAGGAGAGCTGACGGAGATGGGCTTAAGATGCCATCTAGAAAGGTCGATGCTGGGGAGTGAGTCATATGTTAGACTCTGTAGATGTTCCTGGAACGGAGAGGAGATGGGCTTAAGATGCCATCCGAAGGGAGTCATACGTTAGACTTTGTGTTCATTTTGAATGAAGTTATGGTCTGTATTGATTTTTAACCATATATGCAGCATTCTGAAAGTGAAGAAATGTTGACAAGTAGTCGGAGATGGGCTTAAGATGCCATCCAAGGCAACCGAGTCGCATGAGACTGTAGTTGCTGATAATAAGGAATCGTAATAAATCTTCGTGTTGATTACTCGAGGGAGATTGTAGTTGGCAAAATGTGGATAGCTTCCTGTGCATCGGTGTTGATCCATTGCATTATCGGAGGATAACCGAGGTGGTCTTTGGATAGTTTTCCGCCGGTTCGGGCTTAATCTGGACCATCGTCGGAGGACAAACAAGGGCGGTCTTTCGATAGTTTTCCGTCGGTTCGGGGCTTAATCTCGGACCTGTTTGCGTCGGTAGTATCACACTGCTTTGGAGAAAACAAGAGAAACTTTGATAGAATATTCGTTAGTTTTATGCAAAGTATGATGCATGATAGTGTATATGAATGACATATGCATGAATTATGACTTTATGAGAAATGTATGGATGATAGATGTTGTAATATTTCAAAACATATCCATCTTGAAGAAGATGCGGATATTCTGTTTGAAGATTTCTGATTTCTGCTTGGGGAATTGTGTAGGTGAGAACCCCGCTTTTGAAGGAGAAGAAAGATATCTTGGATTCCTCCGATGCACTATCTGACCAAGTCTTGGGCCTAGATATTGTTGAGGAAGGTAGAGATTTGAGCAGCTCGTTGTTGGAGATCTCATAGACCCTGCTGAGGAGAATCTGGAAGGCGATCTGTTGGGGACCTTGTATGTAGATCCTGCTGAGGAAATTTAAGAGGCGCTCTTGGGATTCGAGTGTAGATCTCACGAGAGCATTTGATGGTTCCGAGAGAGGGCTAGAAGAGTCCAGAGTCTGTTGTAATCTCTTGGGGAATAAAGGTGTATGTTTCCTCCGATGCACACTATCGACCAAGTCTTGTGCCGGATACCGCGGGAGAAGGGGAGGATTGAGAAATATCCAGGGATGAAGTGTTACCGCTTGAGACGATGTAACGTTGCTCGGTTGAGTGGAATCACCGTCAGGATCAACATATACTCCGGGAAGGTGTGTTGTGAGTGACACCTTTATACTGCTGGGAACTATTTGGTGACTTTCCGTCACCCCAATTCCTGGAGCCTGTAGTAAGTACTTTTGTATATTTACTTTTCAGATGTTTGTGATTAGATTCTTATTGTCAAATGCGATAGTCATTCAAAACAAACGTTGGACTTATTGCAAATAACAATAACAAAAATTGTAAAGAGAAAGAAGCTATGCTTATTTGAAAGGTGTATGGCCAAGTAGTTTGTACATAAGAAAGGTAAAAGCTATGCGGAAACAATCTCGTTAAGTTCCAACTATGCTAGTACTCATATATTTCAACTATCTCATCTCCTTGCCGAGAAAGTGAGTAGACGATCTTCGCCATTTGAACCTTGAATGCCGATAGTCCGAAGGTGTGATCGGAAGAGACATAGTCATACGCTTAAATCCCTAACTTTTGCCTAGACCGCCTTTCGGTTTTACCATGATACCTTTTTGCCCAAGCCGCCTTTTCGTGTTTTCGACTTGGGTGTACATGTATATATCCTTAATTTTGCCCGAACCTTTGGTTCGCTAGGATGCCCTTATTTTGCCTAGGTCACCGACCTAGGGTCTCTTTACGTAGTATTTTTGACTATGTCCGCTCACGTGGTGGAAGTCTTCACCATCCATGGTGCTAAGTATCATAGCTCCGGAAAATACCGCCTTGACTACAATCCTCGTATGGGAGTCCATTTGCCCTGGATCACCTTGTGGAAGAATGATGCGCTGACTACTAGGTCACCAACTTGATAGACTTTGCTTGACCTTCTTGTTAAATGTTCGATCATTCGCTTCGATAAATCGTCCATGGCGTATGGATGCGAGTCGTTTCTCATCAATCAAATTAATCTGGTCAAGCCGAGTCTGACCCAATCGCTTCGCCTAACTCGCCTCCCGGAGGACTCGTTGAGGGTATCGAACCTCGATGGGTAAGACGGCTTCCATACCGTATACAGAGAGAAGGGGTTGCCCTGTTGATGTTCGTCAGGTGCGATAACCATGAAGAGCAAATGGTAACATCTCATGCCAATCTTTGTAAGTCACCGTCATCTTCTCATAATCTTCTTAATGTTCTTATTGGCGGCTTCCATCGCGCCATTCATCTTAGGCCGATAGGGAGAAGAATTGTGATGCTTGATCTTGAATCGCAGAGTTCGGTGATCATCTTGTTGTTGAGATTGGAACCGTTATCCGTGATAATCCTTTCTGGGTGCCATACCGATGATAAGATTATGCTTGATGAATCGAGCCACAACATTCTTGGTAACAGATGCATACGAGGTCGCTTCACCCACTTGGTAAAGTAATCGATTGCCACAAGGATGAAACGATGTCCATTGAAGTCGTGGGCTTAATTTCTCCAATCATGTCAATGCCCCACATTGCAAAAGGCCAAGGAGAAGTTAAAACATTCGAGGTACCGAGGCACGTGTACTTTGTCGCATAACGGCATTTGTGACAAGATCGAGCATAGCGGTGACAATCGCTTCCATGGTGGACCAATAGTAACCTGTTCTCAAAATCTTCTTAGCCATCGTATGTCCATCGGAGTGGGTACCAAATGCGCCTCGTAACTCTTCCATGATACATTGTTTCTCGTCTACACAATGAGAAAACATAAGTCGTGGTTTGCTTGTATAAGATGTCGTTGCTAAGGAAGAATTTGATGCAAATCTTCTCATGAACTTTATCATTGATGATGCCCTGCTGGATATTCCCGAGTCTCAAGATACCTCTTCACGTCATAGTACCAAGGTTTCCCTTCTGTATCAAGCTCGTAACAATTTGCTGGTTCGTCAAACTTCTCAATGATGATTTGGGGAGCCTCGTTGTCCCATCTGACCTTGAACATTGACGACATAGTAGCTAATGCGTCTGCCAACTGATTCTCTTCTCGTGGAATGTGATCAAAAGTAATCTCTTCGAAGTAGGGGATCAAACTTAGAACATGCTCTCGATACGGAATGAGATTCGGATGCTTCGTATCCCACTCGCCTTTAATCTGACTGATCACTAAAGCTGAGTCTCCATACACTTGTAAGAACTTGATTCTTAAGTCAATAGCAGCTTTAAGACCCATGATGCACGCTTCGTACTCGGCCATGTTGTTCGTGCAATCGAAACATAATCCGGTGAAAGGAGTATGTCCGTAGGGATGTAATGATGGCGCCAATGCCATTGCCAAGTGCGTTTGAGGCTCCATCAAAGACCATAGTCCATCGGGATCCTTGTTCAGGTCCTTCGTCTGGGCTTGGTTCTTCACAATCAGTAACTAGTAAAACATCTTCGCTTGAAATTGAAGCGATAGATCGATAGTCATCTACGACTTGATGAGCCAAATGATCGGCTACTACACTTCCTTTGATCGCTCGAGAAGTGTACTGGATGTCATACTCGGTCAAGATCATTTGCCATCTTGCCATTCTTCCGAGAGAGTGGTTTCTCAAAGATGTATTTTATCGGATCCATCTTAGAAATCAACAAGGTAGTGTGAGTCAACATATACTGCCTTAGTCATGAAAGCGCATTAAGCCAGCTGCAAGTTTTCTCAAGTCGTGAGTATCTTGTTTCACGTCGGTAAACTTTTGCTAAGGTAGTATATTGCATGCTCTTTTCGACTGCACTCATCATGTTGCCCCAACACACACCCCATCGAGTTCTCTAACACCGTACATGATAAGAGGTCTTCCTTCTAGTGGCATCGTATAGAGGATAGGTACTCCTTGATTTTGTCGAAATCGATCCGCAATCATCGCTCCATTCCACTACTTGATCTTTCTTTAGCAACTTGAAGATTGGCTCACGTAGCGCTAGGTGTGCAATGAATGCAATGTAGTTCAATCGCCCAAGAAACCTCCTCGACTTTCTTCTCAAGGGAGTTGGCATCTCTTGAATAGCTTTAACCTTGGCGGATCAACTTCAATACCTCTTCCATCGACTACAAACCCTAGGAGTTTTCCGATCCGACCCAAAGGTGCACTTGTTGGGATTCGTCTCAATCTGACTTCTTTAACTGTCAAGCTTCGCAAATGATCAAGATGTTCTTCGCCAGACCGAGCTATCATGTCGCCGACGTAGACCTCTATCTCGTGATGGATCATGTCATGAAACAATGCCACCATAGCACCGATAAGTGGCGCCCGCTCTTCAAATTCAAAGGGCATAACCTTGTAATGAAAGTGCCCCATGTAACAAAAGTAGTCTTTCCATGTCTTCGAGCCATTTTGATCGATTGAACGGAGAAACCATCCATGAAGGAGAAAACCTTATGCCGAGTGTTGTCACCGTAACATCAATATGAGGAAGTGGAAATCATCTTTCTGACTTGCTTTGTTTAGATCTCGTAATCCACACACATTCGCACCTTACCATCCTTCTTAGGCACGGGTACCACATTAGCAACCCATCGGGATAGGAAGTAACTAAGAAACCCATTGAACCGCTTCATAACTTCGCTTTGATCTTCTCCGACATCTCAGACGATGACGAACTTTCTGCTTTACCGAGAAAACCTTCTTTGTCGCAATCGGTGTACCACAATATCAATGTCTAAACCAGCATGTCTTCGTATGACCAAGCAAAACCTCAATATAGTCTCGTAGCATCCGAACCAACCTTTCTTTAACACTGCTCTCAAGACCCGCTCCTATCTTGATCTCTTTTCTGCCTTCGCTAGTACCCAAATTCACAACCTCAACTTGCTCTTCATGTGGTCAGATAACTCTTCTTCTTGTCAGAAACCGCAAGTTCTCCGGCACTTCACAATCTTCCTCACTTTCGCCTTGCTTGGTAGATCGGATTATCAAGTCATATTTAGCACTAGCATAGTGTATTAACAAGATTCGGAGTGATTCTAGTATCACGGGTGTGTGTAAGAAACACATAGCTTTTGAAGGGGTGATAAAGTAAAGAAAGAAAACAAACAATTGAATGCAAAAGTCCAACGAATTTATTGAATGAAAATACGCAAACGATGATAATAACCTCGCAACGAGCCGTGATGCCCCGGCAAGGCACTAGGCTTTCAAAGTTTATTGTTCAAAACATAAAGAAATACGAAAGCAAAACAAAACAAGAGCAATTACTCGGCTAAAGGAGATTGGTATGACGCCTTGGTCTTCCAATTCACGAGCCCATGTTCGGAGTCGAAGATCCACTTGGATGTCGAAGCCGTTGTCGCCGCCTTCTATAGCATGGATTCCACTGATCGATGCGGAAAGGAAGTTGGCCGACATTCGCTGCGTATCATCTTCTCGACCCTTGATGGTGAAGCCTAAACCGCCTTGTCGGATTTGAAAGGAAGATCGTGAGCTGACCCAAAAAAGCTACCTCCTTGTTCAACAAAGCAGCTGAGCGCCTTTCATGAGGCCATCCTAGGCGGAGCTTGTGTAACTTCGGGGTGACAGAGAGTCAGCAGTATGACTGGGCATTGTTTCAAAAGCTTGACAGGAGTCTCAAAGAATTCACCCTCCACTCGAGGTATCGGAATGGTAGATGACGACCATATACTCTTCTTCACCACATACCGTAATAACCTTCCCTTTACCGGTATTTTCTGATGCAAGGTAGAGGTAATACCCCCATGTATCCAAGGGCCCAAGTAGACAAGAGTAAGTCGGACGAATGTCCATGACAAAGAAAGTAGAATCAAAAGTCGGGAACCGACTTTAACAAGCGTAGTAAGTTTCCAAGCATCGTTCGCTAGAACCATCAAAAGCTCTCACGATAATGTCACTGGTCTCGTAACCAACCTTCGACATCAAGCGATCAAAAGCGCCTTCGTAGGATATTCAGAGCGTAACCGTATCAACCAAAACATGAGATAGGGTAGTACCCTTGCATTCAATGTAGATGTGCAAGGCTTTGTTATGTTTCTTTCCTCAGAGTCAAATCAAGATCGAGAAGCCTAGGCCGTTGTTGGCGGCAGCTAGCAATACAAACTTCAAATTGATCTGGTAGTGTCTTCGCACATGAGCATTCTTCAAACTTCACCAAGGCATTAGCATGAGCCCTGAGCACAAGAGCAAAGCGAGCATGGAAATCTTGGACGGAGTCTGTCCCAATTGTTCCACAACATTGTAGTCACTCTTCTTGATAATCTTCAGAATTTCCTCCATTTCTTGTTTGGAGGTGTCTTCAGTAACTTCCTTTGGTACTCGTTGAGCGTGATGAGTCACCGTTCCTTCCTCTAGTCGGGATATTGATTGAGTAGCCGGAATGCGAAATGGAGTCGAGTGTCTTTTGGAGGAGAGATCTCTGGAGAGAATACTCTTCCGGTTCTGGTCACCTTACTTGATCCTGTGATGTTGTCGATGTCAGGAATAGAAGCTCCAATGGTAAGATCTTCAATTGTCAGAGGATCTTGCTTGACGCCATGATAGTAAACATCACCCATAGTTCCAAGGGATAGCCTTGTCGAGGAATATGGAACTCTTGGAGAAGTGATAATGAGAGGTGCCACTCTAGGCACAGGATCGCAGAGGAAATTTTATCAGTGTTAACATCAAAGATAGTCTTCGTGGAAATCGCCACCCCATCCGGTCGCTTTAACATCTTCAATAGGAATCTTGTAACTATCGTGATAGTGTACTTCACCATGTAATCATATTTCCCACTTGGCTGCCCCAAGGTGTCCCACATGATGGTACAGCTGCTCGCATTGTCAATCTTCAACTTAGACATTTCTTCACACACCGCAGTGGTTTCGTAAATAGTATCTCACTTATCCATCATGCATTGAACACGCCTTCTCAACAAGCACAACCATCCGCAGATGGGCACCAACGACACTGGTATCTTGTCGACACCGCCCGCAACAAATTCTTCTTAATACCATCAGGATGGTCAAGTCATCTATGTTGAAAATGTAAGTATCATCACCAACAAGATTGGAACCCTTGTCATGGTTAGGCATAGGCGCATTGATCACATTCGAGTCTCAACAGAGGATCAAATTCAACTGCTTAGCTTCAATCATATCTTGAATTGTTCTTCGTGAGCCCAACAATTGTCGTTGTCGTGCCCCGGCTATTGGAATGGTAAGCACACTTAGCATTAGGATTGTACCGGAGAGGAAGTGTTGACATTCGAGGAGGATCCCCAAGGTTATCACCATGCTCAACATGTGTTGCAAGGCTCATGACAAAGGCATGTTGATCTTCAGAACTGCCTTCGTGGCGCTGCTCGCACGCGCTGTCTCACCGAGGTTGTGTATGATGTAGGATCGAGATCACAACCGCCTACAGATTGAGCACGGTCGGTCTTGGTCTGGCTTTTCCGACCATACACAAGATTGGCTTCTTTCTTACCACCAAAAGATTTCTTCAAAGATTTGAAGATGACTCTATCCGAATCTTCCCACTTGATACCGCCTCAATACGCCTCACAATATCTCGGTGAATCCGGATGAAGAATTTCCAATCGATGATTGAAGAATGGGCTGCTGTTGTTCCCATAAACATATCAACCAACTCCTATTGGACAAGGGTGGTTGAACTCCCGCTAGATCTCCCACTTCGAGCATACCCTTGAACTTCTCACATGACCCATAGACATGCTTTGTATGCAGTGGGTGTCAATTCAAGATTGTACTACATCTCAGAAAGCATCACCAAATCACCCAAGTACGGATACGGCCATTCTCTAGTGATAGTACCATTCCAACGGGTTCCGACAAACTCTCTTGAAAATAGTGCATCCACAACTTTCTCATCAACGCGGGATTGATCTTCGGACATAGGACTTCAAATGCGCTTTGGGCAAGACATGCCATCATACTTGGCAAAAGTTGAACTTTGAACTGGGAGGAATCCAACACCAGAACAAGACTCGATCATCAAAGTTCATTTTGACATTTTCAAGTTTTCCACAAGATTCAGACGGTCTTCAAGTTGTTTGTACTTGTCATCTTCATCGAGTGTTGGCTATAATCGAGTGGTCCTCTCTCCTTTTTGGCTCACCTGGTCACCTTCATCACCCTTGGTACTCCCTCAAGATGGACACTTCCTTCCGAGAGCTGATCCGATCGACCACTTTTGGACCCCTTTGAAACGCCTTCCCATGTCGAGGAGACCAACAACCTTCTTCTTGTTGATGAGCTTCTTCGATCTTCTTGGCCTTGGACCAAGTTGGTGAACATCTCATAAACCGCATTCTCGAGCCGGAGATCTTTGACAACTGCTCAAGAGCCATTTCGCTAAAATAAATAGCGAGCAAATGAGAAACCAATCTCCAATGTACCGTGATGCAATGTTTATGCTATGCTATGCAATGTTTATGCGAATGCAATGCAATGTTTTCAAGGACCTAAGAGATTTAAATTTGTTAAACAAGCAATGAACAAACATTTATTAGTACTTCTCATTATTCTTTTTCTTTTAAGTACAAGAGATAGTTCAAAACAATAAAAGAGAACATAAAAGTCCTAAAGCTCTAAGTCTCCCATGGGCGCTTCCTCTTGGTGCCGATGTAGGCATTGATGTTTCGCTCCTCGTGAAGTAGCTTAGTCAACTCTAACACTTTCTTCTCGCTTGCATAGCACCGAGCTTCAAAGGTATCCTCTCTTCGTCGAATCCGTGATTGCTTCAAGTCTTCAAAATCGAGGGCGTGTCGATGGAGAACAAGATAGGTATGTCACCTATAGCAACAGTTCCATAATTACGGTAAAACAAAGTGAATGGCATCATGAGGTTTTGAGCTCGAGCTCGCACTCCATTTGAGGTAAGGTTCCCAAGGAATGGAGTTCGGTGCCCCAAAGTCTTGGTATCGCCTTTTTACCATGCCCCAAGCATGTATAAACCTTCACCTAATTCGAGATCGTGATTGTAGTCGAACACAACATCTGGAGAAGCATATCATGAGGACCATCTCTTCGAGCAAAGCCAAACCGACGTGAGCTAGAGAAGGGTTGTAAGCACACCCCCTTATACCAAGTAGTGGTACATTAGGAATTCTCCACAACGCCAATGAATGTGAAGTCCTTTGAGAGAAAAGACCAACAAATATCCGAATGAGAGAGTGACATCAATCTTTGAGACCATCTCAACCTTTGTTCATTCTTCAAAACTCGATGGAGGAAGGTAAATAAACCACCTTGAAAGTAACTACACAACATGAGAGTTCCTTGTCGCTTATTAGTACGAGTGTGGAGAGAATGTAGGACGCTCCAAGTAAAGTAGCAATCGATTGCGGTAAGAAACAACTTGATGGCATTGACATCTATGAATTGATCCGAAAGTTAGGAAATAGAACCAAACCATAAATTAGCAAGGCAACAATGTTTTCAAATGCATGGAAACTCATAACTTTGAGGAATTCTGGCTTTCTTGATTAAGAACTTGAAAGTAAACCCTTAACTCCACTCCGGTTTCCCAATTGGCTTCAATATCCGAACGCTTAAGATGTAAGGTCGATGCAATGTCTTCGCATTTAGGAACCTTTTCCAAACCGTGAATGGCATTTGGTCAAGAATAGGTACCCAAGTAGCTTAGAGAACTCTTCCAAGGTAGGAACCAACGGTAATCTGAAATGTAAAGAAATGGTGTTTTGATCAAAGAACCGAATAGACATGCATCATATCTTCTTCAAACCGAGATAACCAAATCAAGTAGATAACCATGTCTTTTGATGAACCGAGCATGGTCGGAATTTCTCAAACCAATTCTTTGAGTTGAGAAGGATACCCATGAAGTTGATTCGGATAGTCTTTCTAGAAGCCATAATTCCTACAAAACAGAAAGCAAAGATAAATCCCTAGGTCCTTGAAATAGTTAGAAATGATATGCAATGCAAATGATGTCATGATGTCATGTTTAGCACACACAAACAATTCACACAATGAGCCTAGGGTTAAGGCTTGCATGAGGTATAGGTGATTACCCCACCAAAAGTTTGAGTTGGTTCATCCCGCCCTATAATAGTAACCGGTTCTAGGAATCTCATATCACGATTTTTCTCAGAGGCGCTTATTTCAATACGACGCCAAGTGGTCGATCGAAAATGTCCCAAAAGTCTAATCTCAATGAGCGTAGCATCGAGTATCAACCAACCCTCGGTCTACACCAAAGCCGCCATCTCACTACCTTCTAATGGCTAAGATGGGTCAATTAAGGTTCTAAAAGTTTAGTTACGCTGATGACACCACACGAAGCCAAATACTATCTTCAACTTGGGAATGAAGAGTATCGGACAACCAAAGTGTCACGCTAACGTAGCCATCATGTTGACCGCGTAGTTATACGCCCAGCGGTCGCGATGATCTAATGCTACTTACCTAAAAGGAAACCCTGATCCGTGTAGGATCCCCAACAATATAATACCCAAGCAACCCTTAAAGATAAAGCATACAAGTCAAACAAAAGCAATAAATATGATCTAGAAATCCCTAAGGCAATTCTCTTTAGGTAGTTTCAACAGAGTCGCCAGCCTGTGATACTTGAACTGACTTTGTAGGATTTTGTATCCAAATGTGCGGATAGCAAGAGTCGCCACCGACTTTTATTTTTATCCAATTAAGGGAAGGTAAAAGTAAAAAGACCTTCGTTAGATTCTCGAGTTCGGAGAATGGTTATGAAAAGGGAAGGTATTAGCACCCTTTCCATCCGTAGTTATCTACGGCTCTTAGTTGCTCTAGATCACTTTTTAAAATTGCTTTCTGTGTTTGACAAAATGTTTTGAAAAGGCATTTCGCTTTGACTTTGCAATGACTCATGTAGGAGTGTATACAAAGTGTTCGAAATGTTTAGTTTTGAAAAGAATTTGAACTTTGAAAAAGTGTGTGTGAAAAGCATTTGATAGAGCAAGCAACTAAGAGACTTATTTACCCACCGTAATTGGTCGCTTTGTTGTACTTCACATTCCTTAGAATAGCGCTTAGCCATACCATTAGTTAGTAGGTAGCTCCATTCGCTGGATGTAAGCGGACATTCAAGGGACATCTGATGGTCATAGAAGGCAACTGTAGGAAGTATCCTAGCACATTCAAGGACTATCATCATTTTTCGAGGCGACAATCGAGGGTCAAGATCATGTATTCGGAGGCGACATCGCGGGTATTATGATCTTTGTATCAAGGGACTATGATGATTTGTTTGGAAAGCGACGGTGCTAGAATACCCTACGCTCGAGGGACATGACCATTTTGAAATCGAAAGGCATCGAGAGAATTACCCTAAGGTGCGTGTGTGAAAGAAGTGTGTTGATTTTTATATTTTATCTTGCAAATTAGTGGGCTATGTCCAATTATTATCTTGCCATACACGCCTAATTACTAGCAATTGATAGAGTGGAAATTAAATGCGGAATGTAAAAGCGAAACGTAAAGGTGCGAAAGTAAACCTACGCTATTACATGGCTTGGGGCGTATACATAATTTAAAATGCGGAAAATAAAGACCTAATTTAAACTATTACATCCCATATACGCTACATTATTTGAAAATAAAACGGTAAAGGAAAACGTCGAATCTGATCAACCTGTGAAAAGATGAGAAATCGGAAAATATGATGAAATCGAAATAAGAGAAAATGTTAGAAAAAATGCAATTTTATATGAGAAAAAATTATTATATGCTGGAAATAAGATAAATATACTACAATAATTTTTTGGGATTTTTTGGAAAAGATTTAATAATTAAAATGCAATTAAAAGTGAATTAAATGCAAAATTACAAATAAAATAAACAAGCATGCAAAAATTATATTTTTTATTTATAAAATTAAATAAAGATTTTTATGAAAATAATGCAAAAAGAATAAAATTTTTGATGAATTTTCAAGGCAGAAATAAAATTGTGAAAAGAATTAATAATAATGCAAAAATATTAAAAATATGAAAACATGAAAAATAATGCAAGTTTGTGAAAAGAAGTAAAAACTGGCCCTGGACGGATTCGAACTCGTGACCCTGGCTTCAAACCTTGAAAACCAACGCGCTGACCGCTACGCCATGCGTACATCTGTGTTTGAAATCCAGATCGAGTGAAACAAAGACAAGTGTCGCCCCTGCCCTCAACACACAAGCTTCATCGTCCCCGATTCAAATATTTGAAGTAGGCCATTGTCCGTCACTAAGGTCCCCGCAAATTCAAAAATCAAGCAAACGTAATATAAATGACATCTAAGACCATGGTTCGATTCAGGACGTTGTTCCGAGTTCAATGGTATAGGTCTTGAGGCCCAATTTTTCCTATATAGAGGAACCCTAATTCGATACCAGGAACCCTAATCATGGTAACATACGTTCCTGGCCATGGAAGTCCAATTAAAGTACCCAGAAAGTTTGCAAGCTTATCACTAAACACAAAAACAACAACAAATCGAGTTAATAATGCATGAATGAAGGAATTCGAATTTTGAAATTTCAAGAACAAACCGAATTCAGATTTCGTGATTCTTGATGGTTTTGGATGAAGTAAGTATCTGGAATCACTCCTGGGGTATCAAGGAATGTGTTTGACACCTTAGAATTGATTGAAAACGGCTGGAATAAGGATTGCTACTTGCTTCAAGAACCCAATTTTTTCAGTTTGAGAATAGGGTTTCTGAGCCAATTTTTTCGTCCTCTTGTGATTGATATGCATCAAGTATATATGCTGGATGGATTTGGCATTGTTTTTGGAAAGATTTGATCAATAATCAATGAAAATCAATTTTGATATTTCCATGAAAATCAAATTTTCAAAACTTGTTCAATTCCAATCAAATCTTCCCATATTTGATTCAATTTCGAAATTGCTGGCATTTATGGGTTGATTGGATCACAAGGAAAGAATAAAATCAATCTTTGCCATTAATTTCAATTTTATAATTTATTTTAAGATTTAATTTGCATTTAAATGAATAAATTACAAATTAAATAGAAAAATAAATCAAAAATTCGTGGCATTGGGCTTGGACATTCCTAATTGCATGAGGAACAAGTTAGGATGAAGAAAAAGTAGGCCCATTTGCAAAAGATTTGATTTTTGAAGTATCTCTTTGTGCATTCTTTCAAAATTGCCCAACTTGTGGATGGTGTAACTTGCTCAATTTTCCACATTTTTTAGTGTTCTTGGACTTTTTGGAAAGCTCTAAGAGTCCTCTAAACAATGTCTTTTGTTTCATCTCAATTGGAGTTACCATGCTCAATATATCTTCAAATCAAAAAGTTGACTTTTTGTTGACTTTGAAAATGACCTGTAATGTTTTGAGCTATACCTCTCAAATGAAGCACTTTTTGGACATTCTTGTGAGACATGAAGTTGTAGAGAATTGAATTTCCTTCAAAATGAGCTTTGGTGGAAAATTTCGAGAAAGTATGAGAAAGTTATGATCACCAAAGTTCATTGACTTTTCACCTAGAAACCCTAATTTAGAAAGTTTGACTTTTGAGCAAATCTTGAGTTTTCTTGATGAATCATGATCAACCCTTGATCAAATGATGAATGTAACTTCAAAATGAGGATGTTGACCAAAAATTATGAAGTTTGACTGTATGTTGACCATAGTTGACTTTTTGTCCAATACACCCGATTTTCAACCATCTGAGCAATTGCCTGAGGAAACTTGACTTGTAAAGCTTGAAACTTGACATGGAGAATCTTTGAAGCATATGAGAAGGCATGAAGACCATTGGAGATGTTGGAAGCTCATCTTGACTTGAGAGATACCAAACCCTAGTTTGGGTTGATTGTCTAGGAGAGAGTTTGTCTGATCAACTCTTGAGGAATCCTTGAGTATGGATGTATGAAATCTTTTGAGAAGATGGAGGGCAAATTTTGGGGTATGACATACGCTCACAGTCAACTCATAGATACAATACTCGTTCAAAGAGAAGGAAAATAATGGATGATTTTGAACAAGAAAATGTTGAGCTTCAGAGCACGGACAACGCTGTGAAGAGGTGGAGAGACTCACTTTAGTAAGTTCATTGGCAACTACGCAAAGTCAACAAGCAACATTAAGCGATCAAAATCGCGACGATTTCGAGATCACTACTACTCCGCTTCAAATTGCGATCAAGAATCCCTCTTCAAGATGCCGTAGGTTATCCATGGGGCATGCCTTTCAATTTCGGCATTGGATTTCGTCAACCCACTTCTGAAATACAGGCAACCACGATCGAGGTTCCTACTCTACAGAACTCAGCATTTACTCTGCAGCATGGAGTAACGTTTCCTCAAGTAACTATGTCGGTTTCTCGGCCGATCATGACAAACTCAGCTTCTGTAGTTCACGCTACTGCAGACGAAGAAGTCTATCATAATCTAGGCGACAACACGAATCCTCGTGGCTAGATGGAGAATCTCCAAGAACATCTCCATAAGATGCAGCTTGAGATCAAAACAATCCGTGGTAAGGATTTGTTTGGGAAGAATGCCCACGATCTATGCCTAGTTCCTCGCGTAAGGATACCCGCTAAATTCAAAGTCCCTGATTTTGAGAAGTATAAAGGAAATTCCTGCCCACAAAGTCATCTTACGATGTACGCCAGGAAGATGTCTACATATAATGACAATCACCAATTGCTCATTCACTATTTCCAAGACAGTGTCTCACCGGTGCTGCACTGAAGTGGTACATGGGGCTAGATAGTGCAAATATCCATACATTCAATGACCTAGGCGAAGCCTTCGTCCAACAATACAAATTCAACTTGGACATGGCTCCGAATCGAGATCAACTCCGCTCTATGTCTCAGAAAGAAAAGGAGACATTCAAGGAATACGCCCAACGTTGGAGGGAAATTGCTGCCCAAATCAATCCACCGTTAGAGGAGAAAGAAATGACCAAGGTTTTCCTGAACACTCTTGGCCCATTTTACTACGAACACATGGTCGCCAGCGCTCCCTGAGATTTCACCGAGATGGTAAGCATGGGGATGCGACTAGAAGAAGGAGTCTGGACGAGACGCCTAACCAAAGAAATAGGGTCTTCAAGCGGAACCAAGAAAGTCGGATTTGGTTTCCCAAAGAAGAAGGAGCATGACATAGGAATGGTATCCCAAGGGAAACCAAGAAAAAATGTCAGTCGCCGACAACAGGTAGCCACAATAGCACCAGTTGTTAATACAAGTTCAAACATGGGTATTACCCCACAATTCCAGCAAACTCAACAGCCTCGACAACAGGCTCAACAATTCAACAATCAGAACCGTGCACCTCGGATCTCGCAGTTTGATCCAATTCTGATGACGTACACAGAATTATATCCTGCATTGATAGAAAGGAATCTTGTGCAAACAAGGTCACCACCTCCAGTACCAGAAAAAATCCCTTGGTGGTACAAAGCAGATGTGTCTTGCCCTTTTCATCAAGGGGCACTGGGTCATGATCTCGAGCACTGCATAGCACTGAAAGCCTAAGTACAAAGGCTAGTAAGGACTAATTTTCTCTCCTTCAGGAATGCAAATCCAAATGTACAAGCAAATCCACTTCCCAATCATAGTGGACATACCGTGAATTTGATACTAAGGAATACAAATCGGTATCTTGTCACATATGTAAATATGATAAGAGAAAGCTTGGTACAACTCCATGATACGTACAGTACAATGAGCGCCTTCACCAAACATGACTACGCAGCCTGCAGGATCTACTTCGCGGATTTTCAAGGATGTCTAACTGTGAAAGCAGACATTCAACGGTTAATAGACATTGGCGATATCCAGATCTTCAGAAACAGAAACGATTATGACGTAAATATGGTAGGGCATTTTCCGCATGAGCTTTTAGTCTCAGATATCAACTCGGAAATTCCCGAAGTAAACGTCATTATCCCCTGTTTCAATATGCCCAAGTGTGTGGAAGTCGAGTACAACGGTCCAAAAGTTCCAGAATCTCCCTTGGTGATCTGTCTACCTGGTCCTGTTCCTTACAAATCAGACAAAGCAATTCCCTATGATAGAAGATGGGAAGGAGAAACCCATACCAACTCTTTCAGCCTTTGTCAACATTGCTGAAATCGGACGAGTAACGCGAAGTGGACGTGTGTACACCCCGTTGCCACCAAAGCAGCCCATTGCTCCCGCTGTTGGACAAAATCCAATTAATACACCTCCCGACAATCCCATGGGGATTCCTGTTGGTAATACAAACATAAACGTTGGCCCGTCTGATGGAACCAATGTCAACTTAGATTTCGATGAGATACTGAAGCTAATCAAGAAAAGTGAGTACAGAGTTGTGGACCAACTAATGCAGACTCCTTCCAAAATTTCAATACTATCTCTACTTCTGAACTCCGAAGCCCACCGAGAAGCTTTGATGAAAGTACTAGATCAAGCTTACGTAGATCACGACGTGACTACAGATCAATTTGGTGGAATTGTAGGCAACATAACAGCTTGCAACAATTTAAGCTTCAGTGATGAAGAACTTCCAGAGGAGGGAAAAGATCACAATCTTGCCCTACATATCTCTATGATTTGCCAATCAGACTATCTATCCAACGTGCTAGTGGATATCGGTTCATCCTTGAATGTAATGCCGAAAACGACTCTCGCTCGTTTATCTTACAAAGGAACACCGATGAAATTCAATGATATAGTGGTCAAAGCCTTTGATGGGTCAAGGAAATCCGTTATTGGGGAAGTCGATCTTCCAATGAAGATTGGTCCGCATACCTTCCAAATCACCTTCCAAGTCATGGACGTGCCAACTGCTTACAGTTGTTTGCTAGGAAGACCATGGATACACGAAGCAGGAGCAGTGACATCCACTCTCCATCAAAAACTGAAGTTTACAGTAAATGGGAAGCTAGTAACCATCATTGGTGAACAAGCTTTACTAGTAAGCCTTTTGTCTACCTTTTCTTTCATCACCGCCAACGATGTTGAAGGGACACAGTTCCAAGGTCTTTCGTTAGAAGGTGAGTCTACAAGGAAAAGCAGATCGTCTATCTCCTCTTACAAAGAAGCAGCGCAGATAGTGAAAGACGGTAATGCCGCGGATTGGGGACAAGTAATAAAACCTGTCAACAACGAGACAAAAACCGGGCTCGGATTTGCTCTAGTATTTCCAAAAGACCATCAAAAGGATGAGGCTCTTCGCCCAATCAAGGAGGTATTTCACAGTGGGGGTTTCTTAAACCCTGTTCTTCAAGAGGTTAATGTTCTTACCAATGAAGGTGATGAAGACAATCTCTTTGAATCTGAAGAGTGGAGCACTTATCTTACTAGCTCTGAATATGTGTCCCAGGAAGAATCGTACGCACCTTTCTATCCTCCGACAGATCAATTCAAAGGCATGTCCCTGCAAAAGAATGAGAATGAAAATCCACCTATCCCTTCTGAAGTTTGGGATACCTTGGGAGAACCAAGTGGAAAGTTTGACTACATGGTGAAATACACTGCACCGAAAGCTCAAAATCAGAATTGAAGACATCCAACCAACTAGAGGGGACGATCCTTTTGAGTATCCTAGTCAACCAGAAGAGTTATACACATCTTCTCGATCTCATCAACAAATTGAGATCCCAAATGAAGATCTCTGCTTTAATACGCCCTTCGAGGATGTTAATCCAAATTTTGACTATTACTACGTCAACACAATCACCGAAGATCAAGAAGACAATTCTGGAAATGAGTTGGAAAGCGTCGCAGACAATGAGTCTCTTCACTCAGAAGATTGGAAAGAAATCCCAAGAATCCAGAATATCTGCCACTTGAAAACATAAATGCTGCATACTATGCACCTCGATATGTTAATCAAACAGAAGAAGATCGCTTCAGCAACACAAAAGGCAAGGTCAACCGTCCAGGGTCTTCGAAGCCTGTTCGACCAACGACCAAAGTCTACTCAAGAAATAAGCCGAATGGAAAGCTACCAAAATATCTTGACTTCCAAGGAGTTCGCCACTATTGGAAGCCTGTTAAAGCTCAGCTTGATGTTCATAGTTCTAAGTAGTTTATCTTGCTTGTGTTTTGAACTCTCGCCTTGCCCAAAGCGAAGAGATGTTTTATAGGGTTTAGCTTTAAATAATTTCTCTTTGTCTTGCCCAAGACAAATGAGTTTGTATTTTAGGGCCCTATTTCGTATTGTGAATCATAAATAAAAGCGTTGTTTTGATTTCACATTTTGTGTTTATTTTTCGTTTTTACCCTTTTCTGGAAATGGTAATCCTAAAAAAAAAACCCAAATAAAAACAAACAATTTCAAAAAATACAATAAAAAAATATAATCTGCATACACTTTCACATTAACTTTTTTCTTTAAAAAAAAAAGAGAGAGAGAAAAGGTTAATTAATCAAACATAAATCAAAACATGCAGGTTAACAAATGGACCAATCCATTGAACGCAATAACTCTATGCTCTCTCCTAACTTTGAATTCCCTGTGTTCGACGCCAAGGAAGAAGTTGAAGAAGAGATCCCAGATGAGATTTCTCGACTACTTAAGCACGAGGAAAGAATCATTCAGCCTCACAAAGAGCCTTTGAAAGCAATCAACTTAGGTTTTGAGGAAGACAAAAAAGAAGTGAACATCGGAGCTCTACTCGACAACAACGTCAAGGGAAAACTGATAGATCTTCTCAAAGAATATGTTGATGTGTTTGCTTGGTCCTACCAAGACATGCCAGGGTTTAGATACCAGCATCGTGGAGCATCACTTGCCATTAAAACCGGAGTGTCCGCCAGTTAAACAAAGACTGAGAAGAGTTCACCCAGACATGGCCGATAAAATCAAAAAGGAAGTTCAAAAGCAGCTCGACGCAGGTTTCCTCGTCACCTCTGAATATCCTCAATGGTTAGCCAACATAGTGCCCATCTCAAAGAAAGACGGAAAGGTCAGAATGTGTGTTGACTACCGGGACTTGAACAAAGCGAGTCCAAAAGATGATTTCCCACTACCGCATATCGACATGCTAGTGGATAGCACTGCAAAGTTCAACGTCTTTTCCTTCATGGATGGTTTCTCTGGCTATAATTAGATCAGAATGGCTCCTGAAGACATGGATAAGACATCCTTCATCACGCCATGGGGCACATTTTGCTACAAAGTAATGCCGTTTGGATTAAAGAATGCAGGCGCAACTTACCAAAGGGCGATGACTACTCTCTTTCATGACATGATGCACAAAGAGATCGAAGTCTATGTGGATGACATGATAGCAAAGTCTGACACTGAAGAAGAGCATATAAAATATCTCTTAAAGTTGTTTCAGCGACTAAGGAAATTTTAGCTTCGTTTGAATCCTAACAAATGCACCTTTGGGGTAAGATCCGGAAAACTCATAGGTTTCATCGTCAGTCAAAGAGGTATTGAAGTTGACCCTGACAAAGTCAAGGCTATTCAAGAAATGCCTACGCCACATACAGAAAAGCAAGTAAGAGGATTTCTTGGACGGTTGAATTACATCTCCAAGTTTATCTCTCAAATGACTGCTACTTGTGGACCGATATTCAAGCTTCTCCGCAAAAATCAAGAGGTTGTGTGGACAGAAGATTGCCAAAAAGCGTTTGACAGTATCAAGGAATATCTATCAGAACCTCCAATATTGATTCCTCCAATCGAAGGAAGACCATTAATCATGTACCTTACCGTGCTAGAAGATTCCATGGGCTGCGTGCTTGGATAGCAAGATGAAACCGGTAAGAAAGAGCATGCCATCTACTACTTGAGTAAGAAGTTCACAGATTGTGAAACTCGTTACTCCATGCTCGAGAAAACATGTTGTGCTTTGGTGTGGGCTTCGAAATGTCTTCGCCAGTACATGATCAATCACACGACTTGGTTAATCTCCAAAATGGATCCAATCAAGTACATTTTGAAAAGCCTGCCTTAACAGGAAGAATTGCTCGATGGCAGATGCTATTATCTGAATATGACATCCAATACCGTGCCCAAAAAGCGGTCAAATGAAGCATTCTTGTCGATCACTTGGCTTATCAACCGATCAACGAATACCAATCTCTCAAGTTTGACTTCCCTGACGAGGATGTTATGTATTTAAAGATGAAAGATTGTGACGAACCATTACCTGAAGAAGGTACTGATCCAGAATCTATATGGGGCTTAATCTTTGATGGAGTAGTTAATGTCTTTGGCAATGGAATTGGGGCAGTCATCATC
Source organism: Vicia sativa (assembly GCA_021764765.1). Lineage (NCBI taxonomy): Eukaryota > Viridiplantae > Streptophyta > Magnoliopsida > Fabales > Fabaceae > Vicia > Vicia sativa. Next base: position 85,705,202 of record CM038795.1, read on the forward strand.
ACTCCTGAGGGTTCTCATATCCCGTTTTCCACCAGATTGCTATTTGATTGCACCAACAACATCTTAGAATATGAAGCTTGTATCATGGGTATCGAAGAAGCCATCGACTTGAGGATCAAGATCCTTGACATATATGGAGATTCAGCACTTGTGATCAATCAAATCAAAGACAAGTATGAAACTCATCATCTTGGTTTGATTCCCTACAGAGATTATGCAAGACGTTTGTTGACTTTCTTCAATAAAGTTGAACTACATTATATCCCTCGAGATCAGAATCGAATGGCAGACGCCTTGGCTACTCTATCTTCCATGTTCAAAGTCAACCATTGGAACGATATGCCTAAGATCCGTATCAGACGTCTTGAAAGACCTGCATATGTGTTTGCAACTGAAGCAGTCATCGATGATAAACCGTGGTTCCACGACATCAAACGCTTCCTTCAAACCCGGGAGTACCCACTCGGGGCATCGCACAAAGATAGGAAAACTCTAAGGAAGCTTTCTAGAAATTTCTTCCTGAATGAAGATGTGCTATACAAAAGAAACTTCGACATGGTCCTGCTCAGATGCGTGGATAGACACGTAGCAGACATGATAATTCACAAAGTGCATGAAAGGTCCTTTGGAACCCATTCAAATGGGCATGCAATGTCCAGAAAAATCTTGAGAGCAGGATACTATTGGATAACAATGGAATTTGATTGTTGTAAACACGTCAAGAGATGTCACAAGTGCCAGATCTACGCAGATAAGATCCATGTGCCACGGACTCTACTCAACATTCTCTCTTCTCCTTGGCCTTTCTCCATGTGGGGCATCGACATGATTGGGATGATCGAACCAAAAGCGTCCAACGGACGTCGCTTCATTTTAGTGGCTATTGATTACTTCACCAAATGGGTCGAAGCAGCATCTTACGCCAACGTTACAAGACAAGTGGTTGTGAGGTTTATCAAGAATAACCTCATTTGCCGATATGGAGTTCCAAGTAAGATCATTACAGACAATGGATCAAACTTGAACAACAAAATGATGAAAGAACTGTGTGAGGAATTCAAAATTTAGCATCACAACTCATCTCCTTACCGGCCAAAGATGAACGGCGCCGTTGAAGCTGCCAACAAGAACATCAAAAAGATCGTCCAGAAGATGGTCATCACTTACAAAGACTGGCACGAAATGCTGCCATTTGCTCTGCATGGGTATCGTATCAAGACGTACTTCAAGGGCAACTCCTTTTCTCTAGTATACGGCATGGGCGTGCTCCCGTAGAAGTTGAGATTACATCAATGAGAGTTCTCATAGAAGCCAAGTTATCGAGGTGAATGGTGTCAAAGCGATCGATCGATTGAATTTAATCGAAGAAAAGCGCTCGACCGCCTGTGTCATGGACAACTATATCAAAGAAGGATGAAGAAAGACTTGACAAAAGGTTCGACCTCGTGAATTCCAAGAAGGCGACCTCGTGCTTAAAAAGATTTTGTCTTTTCAACCAGATTCTAGGGGCAAATGGACTCCTAATTACGAAGGCCCATACATCGTCAAAAGAAGCTTTTCTGGCGGTTCTATGACTCTCACAACCATGGACGGTGATGAACTCCCGCATCCTATGAATGCTGATGCAGTCAAGAAATACTTTGTCTAAAAAGAACAAAAGAACAGCTCGGTAAGTCGAAAACCCGAAAAGGGAGGCTTAGGCAAAAATGAGCGTCTTGGTGGACTGAAAACCTGAAAAGGCGGTCCAGGCAAAAATTAGAGACAATAAACAGAAATTATCCTGGTAGATTAAAAACCTGAAAAGGCAATCTATGCAAAAATTAAGGATACAAAAAATGACAAAGTAACTGCATCAGTCCTTACTTCGTCAATCTGAAGAATCTTCCATCAACGGATCTTCAATCAAATCCTCTAAAGCAACAAGCACAGTTGGAATTCAAAGTTGTTAGAGATAATAGCGGTTATTTGCTTTCAATGTAGCCTTTTCCCCATAAATTATCATTTCTAACTCTTGTAAATAGTTCATGGAATCACGCCTTTGGCTGATTACCATTCTATCAATAAAATTTGAGCCTTGTGCCCATTTGTTTGCAATTCTTGCTTTATTCTGTTTTGCAAAATAACGTTTTTTATTGTGAAAATCACTTTTAAAACTAAAAAAAAAAAAGAGTTTTAAATGAATTTTTACTTCAAATTTTGAAATAAAATCGAAATTTTCCTTTGAACTATGAACACAAGAAGAACTTCAACAGTTTTCTCCATGAGTGTTTTGACCTCTGAAAGATAAAACAACTGCTAAAGAAGTCTTCTTCTTCTCAAAAAGAGATCATCAAAGGACTGTATTCTTATCCAAAAAGAATCCTCAACAAAGTTGCCAATAAAATGCCTTTTTCAGGAAAGTTTAAAGCATGCAACTCAAAATCGTCATCAGTAACGTCTACACCATGGCTGCAGATTTTGCTGAGTATTTGTTTGAATTGTGACATAGTCCTTTTCCCAAATATATTTTGTTGTCTTGTCAAGTGTCATCAGTATACATATGACATTCATGACATGCATCATTCATACATAATAGCATCATTAATGCATTAATGCATTTCTCAAATGTTTGCTTCAATATCACTTATTTAAGTCGCATTTATCCCCAAAAGCAAGTGTGGGTGTGTCATCTCTCCAGTAGATCATCCCAAACAGGAAAATTCATTTTTCTATCATATTCCCCAACTGAGATTATTCCTCATTAGGAACGAAGTCTTGATTGACTGTTTCTTTCCAGTTCATTCCTGGATAGAACCTCGTCTCTGACCAACTCAGGACTAGATTTCACAAAAAAAATCTACCTGCAAACAATAAGCAATAGCCTCGTCATCCGAGCCGTTTATTTCCTTTTTTTATCTTGAAACTTGTCATAAAAGATTGTTCTTCTCAATAAGTCCAATCATGAAAGTTCAAGAAATCCCCCAGTTGTCTTTCTGTCTAAAGAAAAACCTATGTCTTTTCAATCAAAATGCCCGCATCTTCTCAAAAGAGAGATCCCCGGCAAGATTGTAGCAGTGAAAATAGAAACTCATTTGAGATCTGTTTCCATCATTGTCTATTATTCACAAAGCCGAATACTCAGTAAATTTCTCAAGAATTACCTTGTTATAGTTATCACTTCGCTGATAATTGGTAATATCTTCAGAACTCATTACCATAAACTATCACCAGGCTGATAATTGGTAATATCATCTTCACTTACCTTAAACATTGTCACAAGGCTGACATAAGGTAATCTCCTCGTTTCCCAAAGCGAAACAGATATTCACTTACATTGTGAATCTATTTTACTAGTGAAACATATTGCTTGTTTCCCAACAAACAGGATTCTCCTTTCTTAGACAGATTGAGTTATCCTCACAATCTTTCCTCCAGCATATCATTCTTTGATATCTCCTGGGTGAACTTTTTGCAATCATTTTGCATCACTCGCATTTTTTGGTACCTTAGGTCCAAAATTTGCGTATTCTGATATTTAAGTCTCTTCACACCTATCGAGATGAAGATATTCATCTTCATATCTCAGGTTAAAGAAACTTAAATAGGGGCATCTGTCATACCCCAATTTTGGACCTAAGATACCACCTTACATATGCATCACTCCATCATTAACAGTTCATAACAGAATAGATCGTGCGTGGCTTCTAGAAGTCAAAATCAGGGTTTCTTCAAAATTTCATCTGTTCAAAATGTGATCAATTAGGGTTTGAGTTTCTACTCACCTCAATTGATTTATCTTAATCAATCATCAACATTTGATCTTCAGATTCCCAACTTTTTCTCATGATCTATCATGGATCGATCAACTAGGGTTTTTATCAAGGATAGTGAATCATTGATTTTCTGATCAATGAATGACCTATTTGCTTGGAGATTGATCTTAACATCTTCAATACAACATCTTGACCTAATTTTTTGATTCAAAACATTTCAAAAGTCCATGTTTGTTCATCAGACAAATTCTGAATCATCTGATGAAAATTCATCTACTCGGAAAAGTCAAACTTTGACTTTTGGTCAACTTTTTCAAGACCAAACTTTTTCAAACATAAAAACATTTCAAATTATCCATCATGATCATAAAAAATCAAGAAATTTGAAAAAGTCAAGATTTGAAAAATTTCTAACACTTAGAAAATTTTTCAAGTGTTAAAAAACATGGTTTTTTCCTACTTTCATGGCCATTTTTCACATAGATCCTTTTGGAATCAGCAAAAACTCAAAACATGAAATTTGTAGTCCTTGTTACAAGCTTTCCAAAATATCCAAGAACTTGCAAAAACATTTTGTCTAGCTATACTTTTGATTTTGAAACATAGAGCTCCAAAACCATGGAATTTCAAGTACATGCTTCAAAATTATAGGTCATTTTTTGCATTTTCTCCTTCTAGAAGCCTTGTCACCATTTAGAGGCAAGTTATAACTGATAAATATCAGTTGTGAATGATTGAGAAAAGATTGGATCAAGAAGAAATTTCTAACCATGGTTAGAAAAGTAACTTTTGCATTAAATGCAAAAGATTCCATCTTACCACTTAAGCCAAGTTGCAAGCTCTCTCAATGATAGCCATGCCTTGTCATTCAGAATTTTTGGCCTATAAATAGAGGTCATTTCCTCAAATTCAAACCACACCAAAGCTATCCAAATCAAGCTTTCTTTCTTTCTTGCTTAAGTTTCGAGTTACAAAGTTCAAAGAGGGAATTTTTGCAATTCTCAAACCTTGCAAAATTTGAGAGAATTGAGGGTTCAAACATGTTATAAACATCAAATAGAACTTGTTTAAAACTTAAAACCATCAAGAAACAAGATAAGAAACATATTTCTCATAAAAACTCCATTTGTGCAAGTATTGTGCCTTAACATGCAAACTTGAAATCCACTCGTGCGTTTTCAGTTTTTATCATTCAAACACTTTCCATACATCCCATAGAGATGATACAAGCCCTTAAACAAGTTCTGTAACATAATTATCGTCATCCTCCATTCAAAAACCAGCCACCTGCAAGTTGACTTGGTTGGAGTAATTCAAAAGGTTTCAGAACAAACTAAGGATTGAAACACGCTCAGGGAGGTTCAAGGAAGCTAAATCAATCGTTAATTTGCACCTGGAAGTGGCTTAGCTCGAACTGGTATTTCATACCAAGAGGTGAGTTTTTCAAACTTTGATTCTTCCATTCATGCACTTTTAGCTTTAAAATTGAAAAGGAAAATGTCGATATCCAATCACTAAAGCTATCTGGGTCCTTAATTTGAACTAAAATCAACTGTGTTTAGAGAATTAACAACTTTTGCAGTTAGGGTTCAAATGGGGATTGATAAAATTCGTGGTCCTCTTTGATTAATAATAACAACAAAACACATATTCATAATCGTGGCGAAAATCTAGATGAAATAGCATTTTACACTTTTAAATTTGATCAAGATTTGAAGAAATTCGAATTTCCATGGCCATGGTTTTTTTTTACGGTTACAGCAAAGAGGAAGAAGATGAAGTTTTGAAATTCAATTTTTGAAGCTATGTTTAAAATATATATTTCATGTTTCATTTAAATAAACGGATGTATTACCGCCCAAGCGGTTGCCAGCACGCTTTTCATGTTCCCTTTGCCTTGCCTATGGTCCAGGGTTTGAATCCCCCTGACACCATTTTTTCACTTTCCTTCATTTTTTAAACATTTCAAAGACTTGTTTTTAAATATAATTAATTGGAAGCGTGTAAATAACAAGACAAGCACTTGGTTCAGTGGTAAAACTTTTCAATTCAAAACCAAAGGTCATGAGTTCAAATCTCCTGGAGACCAAAAACAAATTTTTATCACTTGTTTTCTTCACATTTTCTATCAAACTTCAACACTTTCAAAAACCAATCAAAACTTCTCATTTTGAGATGATTTTTTGCACACTTGTCATTTAATATACCTATTTTATGATTATGTCAAAAAAATCCAAAAATATATTCGTTTGATTATATTTTTATTAAGTAAAAAATGAGACATTTTTAAGTATTCTTAATACTTTTCAAAGATGTTTTTTTTCAAACTTTCAAAACTCAAATCTTTTCAAAACTTCTTGTGAATATACTTCACTCTTCAAAACCTTTTCAAAACATTTCAAAAAACTTACACACCTTTTTCCATGATCGACTTGATTTGAAGTTAAAAACAAACTCGTTTTTTCCTCGAAATTTCTTAATTGATCATGGGCCTCCCTCACGGTGTAAGTCCCAATCCTTTTTATGTACATATTAATTTTCCTTGTACATATACAAATCATCTTCAAAAATATCCAAGCATAAACAAACTTCGTTCGTTTGTTTTCATTCGCTTGTTTATACACTAAATACATTGGTATTAAGAGAAGCATTGTTCCCGGTGAAACTGCTCTTAAAACCAATGGGCCTCCCTCACGGTGTAAGTCCCAATTATTTTATGTACATATTTAATTCCCTTGTACATATTCAAATCATCTTTGCAAATATTCAAGCATAAACAAACTTCGTTCATTTGTTTTCATTCGCTTGTTTATACACCAATTCCATTGGTATTAAGAGAAGCATTATTCCCGGTGAAACTGCTCTTAAACCAATGGGCCTCCCTCATGGTGTAAGTCTCAACCCTCCTATGTACATATTTATTTCCTTGTACATAAACACCCCTTCGTGTACATATTCATTCCCTTGTACACATTCAAACTTGTATATATTCAAGTTACACTTGCTTTAAGCGCTCGTTTTATACACTTGTTTATATTTCCTTCATAAATTCCTGTGAATACAAATCACACACACACACACACACTTGTTTATATAACTGTTCAATTATAACTTAACAACTAGTCTAACAACTAGGTCCCCTGCAGAGTTAGCCTCCTCTTGGGCTTGTACAAGATAACTCATTCATCTGAGTTAGCCTCCTCTTAGGCTTCATATAAGAAAACTCATTCATCTGAGTTTAGCGTCCGCTTAGGCTTCATATAAGACGACACTCCCCTGCTGAGTTAGCCTCCTCTTGGGCTTCGTTCAAAAGAACTCCTCGTTAAGTTTAGCCTTCTCTTGGGCATCAAACAAGAAAGAGACCAGGAAATCTCTTAACAGCCTCCTATTGGGCTTCCAATACAAAGAATCACCCGCGCTAGGATAGAACCCTGAGAGGATGATTTCCCGGTGAAATCACTCTTGAAATCCTAAGAGGATGGTTTCCCGGTGAAACCACTCTTAAAGCCAAAACCAGCCATACCTTAAAGCTTCCTCTTGAGCTTCATACAAGGACCCTCGATGACCCTCGGAATGCCTTCTCTTGGGCTTACAATGCAAGGACCCTCGATGACCCTCGGAATGCCTCCTCTTGGGCTTACAATACAAGGACCCATGGGCTTCTTAAAAGCACCCCCCTAATCCAATCAATTTCTCCTCGAGATTTAGACATTTATTATCTCTATGGAAGAAGTATCTCATCTATCACATCACATACAATCAAAAACTTTTCAAACTCTTTTTCAAACAAAAACATCTCTTAATCGTAAGTGGTAACGCTTGTACACTCAAGCAAAACACCCAATGCTTACAATTAAAAGATTCAATCATTTTTCAAACATCTTTCTTAACTCGTAAGTGGTAACGCTTGTACACTCAAGCAAAACACCTATAACTTACGATGGAAGATTTCAATCAATCAAAACTTTTCAAAATGTATGTGATGAAATAGATTAGATACATTTTTCATTAAGATGACTTGTCTCTGTCTCTTAATAACTTTTCGTTGCTTCCACTAGCATAAGTGGGAACTACGATTGCTCTGACTTTCTCAACATCCCTTTGAGAATACGTAGGCACAAGGTCTCATCCTTGCCGAGCAAAATTTCTTTCTCTCTCAAACCAAACAAACCATAGATCCCTTTAGATCCGAGCTACAAATGCTCTGATTCCCATTAAGGGATATGTATGCAGAAGATCCCAATGATCTTTGCGAGCACAATAATAACCCTAGGATCCCACATAATCTACGTTTCTTAAAAATCCAAAGGAGAAACTTTCCCAATCATAGAAATAGCAATTTAAAACATACAAACATATCAAACATATTCATATATAAAGCTATAGATAACTATATATATTTAGGGTGCGACATCTATTCCCTTTATATAACAAACCCCCTTGCCCGAAATCTCCCCAATGCGTTGCGTCTAGTTCACGCTAGTCGTAATGCATATCATATCAATTGAGGGTATTGCAACTTTCCCCTTTTTCATAATCATTTTTCTGGTGTTGAAAATAATGAAGCTTGATGCTTGCGGCATCTTTATAAACAAATCGAAAGAGTAAATCGCTTCGAGCCAGAGAATCCGAATTCAGATTCGATTCCCTTGCGCGTCACTTTTTAACGCGAACACACCCCTTTTCATCCGTAGTTATCTACGGGCTCTTAGTTGCTCCTAGATCACTTTAAAATTGTGCTTTCTGTGTGTTTGAAAATGTTTTTGAAAAGGAATTTCGCTTTGAATTTGTAATGATTCATGTAGGAAGGTATACAAAGTGTTCGGAAATGTTTTGTTTTTGAAAATGTTTGAACTTTGACAAAAGTTTGAGGTGTGAAAAGTATTTTGATAGAGCAAGCAACTAAGAGTCTTATTACCTACTCAGAATGGTCGTTTTCGTGTTATTTTACGTTCCTTTAGAATAACGCTATCCATACCATTAGTTTGTAGGCAACCCTATTCGTTGGATGTAAAAGGGACATTCGAAGGGACATCGGATGGTCATAGAAGTCAACTTGTAGGAAGTATCCTAGCACATTCGAAGGGACAATCATCATTTTTCGTAGGCAACAATCGAGGGTCAAGATCATGTATTCGTAGGCGACATCGTGGGTCTATGATCTTTGTATCGAAGGGACTATGATGATTTTTTTTGAGGGCAACAGTGCTAGGATACCTCTATGTTCGAGAGACTTGACCATTTGTGTTCGTAAAGGCAACGAGAGAGAATTACCCTAAGGGGTGCATGTGTGAAAAGTGTGTTGAATTCAGATATATTATCTTTGAATTATGAGTGAGCTATGTCCAATTTTATCTTGCCATACACGCCTAGTTACTAGCAGTTTATAGGGTGCAGAAAGTAAATTGCGGAAATGTAAAGTGCGAAAAATAAAGTCCTACGCTATTACATGGCTTTGGGGCAGTTACATAATAATAGTGCGGAAAGTAAAAGTCCTAATTAAACTATTACATCCCATATGCAGTTACATAATTATGAAAAGAATGCGAGAAAAATAGTCCGAAACGTTACAACCTGTGAGCAGATACATAATCGGAAAATAAGAGAAATTCGCATAAGAGGAAAATGTTAGTAAAAAGAAATATTTTTGAATGATGCAAAAGGTTTTTGATTCGTAATGACAATGAGATGATAAGATAACTTTTTTGGTAATTTTTTGGATCGTTTTTTATATTTAAATGCAATTAAAAGACAATTTCATGATTAATTAGCAATTAATTAAAATATGCATGCAAAAATATTAATTTTAATACTAAAAATTAAATAAGTATTTTTCTGATAATAATGCAAAAAAGAAATATTTTTGGTGTTTTTTAGATGCATGAGAAAATTGTTTGAAGATAAATTAAAATACATGAAAATATTAAAGAAAATAGAAAAATAGAAAAATATGTTAGTTTTCTAAAGAGCAAAAAATATATGGTCTTTCCAGGATTCGAACTGGAGACCTCTTGGTGACAACTCACGCTCCCTTGCCTTTACCACTGAGCCAACGCGCGTTTGGTGTCAAAATAATAGAACACAATGCTTTTGTACGAAAACGCTCCCTGGACATTCAAATCACGCGCGAAGAACACCTTCTTCTTCGTTTGAATTTTTGAAAACTTAGCGTCGGCTGAGTTCGACGCTAAGGCCCCTGCATATTTCAAAAACTCCATACAAGCAATATAAATGAATTATGAACACATGAATCGATTGCAAATGAAATTCTAAACACACTGGTGGCATTCATTTTGTCCAATTTAACCGATTTAGGGAAACCCTAATTCGAACCAGAAAACCCTAAACATGGTGATTCTTGTTTCAGGTCATTAAAATGCAATTGGATTGTCCAGAAAGCTTGCAAACCTTGTTCTAAACACGAAACAAACGTCAAAACATGTTAAAGATGCATGAATAACAGAAATCGATTTTGAAAAAAGTATGAACAAACCAAAACTGGATTTCGTGATTCTTGATGTTTTTGAGAGTTGTAAAGGTCTGGAATGATTCAGGAGACTCCAAGGAATGCGTTTGGATGCTTGGAATTGGCTGAATCGAAGCAAAACTATGGCTGCAAGTTGCTTGAGAGGCACGAATTTTTTGACTTAGGTTAGGGTTCCTCCAAGCAATTTTTCTGTTTTTTCTTGTGTTGTATGCATTGTATATTTATAGTGGATGAATTTTGGGCTGAATTCAAGAGCAAATAATGATCAATCAATGTAAAAAATATTTGATTTTGTATGAAATCAAATCTTTTCTTTTTGATCCAATTTTCATCAATTCTTGCCAAATCAATGTAAATTTCGAAATTTGCCAGTTTTCATGAGTTGCTTGGACCTCAAGAATGAGAGAAAAATCCACTTTGCATTTAATTTTGATTTTATACCTTATTTTTTAATTTAATTTGTTTTTAAATGAATAAAATCCAAATTAAATAGAAAAATAAAGATAAAATTCGTGGCATTGGGCTTAGAGGTTCCAAATAAGCTGAGGAACAAGTTTGAATCAAGAAAACTTAGGCCCATTTGCAAAATTTTGGATTTTGACAAGTATTTCTCTTCGCGCACCTCTTCAAAAATGCCCAACTTGTGCAAGGTGTATTTTGCTCAATTTTCTACATTTTTTAGTGTTCTTGGACTTTTTATAAATCTCTATGTGTCCTATAAACAACCTCTTTGGTTTCATCTCAATTGGAGTTTCCATGCTCAATAAAACTTCAAAACAAAAAGTTGACTTTTTGTTGACTTTGAAAAGGAGCTGTAATGTTTTGATCCATATCTTCAAAATGAAGCATTTTTTGAACATGCTTGTGAGACATGAAGTTGTAGAGAATTGAATTTCCTTCAAAATGAGAGGTGGTAGAAAAATTTCTGACAAAGTATGAAGAAGTTATGATCAGTCAAAGTTCAGTTGACTTTTCACTAAAAAACCCTAATTTGGAAAGTTTGAGTTTTGAGCAAATCTTGAGTTTTCTTGATGAATCATGATCAACCCTTGATCAAATGATGAATATCACTTCAAAATGAGGATTTTGACCAAAAATCATGAAGTTTGACTGCATGTTGACCACAGTTGACGTTTTGTCCAATACAACTAATTTTTAACCATCTAAGCAATTGTCTGAAGAAAGTTGACCTGTGAGGCTTGAATCTTGTCATGGAGATTCTTTAAAGCATATGAGGAGGCATGATGATCATTGGAGGTGTTGAGAACCCATCTTGATCTGAGAATAGCCAAACCCTAGTTTGGGTTGATTGTGTAGGAGAAGGTTTGTATGGTCCACCCTTGAGGAATCCTTGAGCATGAATGTATAGAATGTCTTGAGAAGTAAGAGGGCAAATTTTGGGGTATGACACCCTGTCAGGGTCCAGACTATCATCTCTTTGATAAAGTCCAGATGATTTATATTCAATTCATGGATGGTTGTTGCTTCATCGGCAGCTCACATTTGCTTTAGTCTTAGACGAAATATCAAAACATGCATCATTACATTGCATAGCATCCTCAAAAGTTCGTAGCATTTCCATTGATATGGAGCATTCCGCTAAAAATAATAATCTCAAACATGCATCTAAGCATAAGCCAGATTAAAGTCTTTCTCGAGTACCTTTTGCGTCTCCGAAGAGAAGTTCATCCATAAAAATCCCCAAGTGGTATTCCTCGCCAGGTTTCCCTCAAGACATGTCTTCTTGTTGTTGCTATATGCACTTTTGACCCTGTGTCGGTCTCTTACATCATTCAAGTCAATCCATTTACCAAGCGTCTTGCTTTTTGCAAATTCTTATTTTGGTTATCTTACCCGTGTTTGCCTCTATCGTTAGAGTGCGAGTAAGAGTTGGTGTCTAACGTTTCTTACTTCTCAATTGTTTGAGTATCCATACTTGGCGTGTGGTAATTTATATAATTTCCACTCTTGAAGAATTACACCCCGCCTTTGGCCTGAGGGATATTGTATTTCTTGCACATTTGCAATCTTTTAAAGTCCAACATAGTTGGGCGATCCTTGCTAGGATCCCCTTTGTTTGGCCTCTTTCCCCGTGAATTCGTCTTCGATCGACGATTTTACCATTCCATATATCTTTTCCCGGTGAGAATCATTCTCTATGTCTTATATCCTTACGACATATGCTTCCTATCGTGTTCAATATCCTTACCGAACATGTATATTCGATCTTACGTGTCAATATCCTTACGGGCATGTATATTTGAAACCTTTGATAGAGTCATCTTGATCGGTCTCTTTCCTGTATGTCTAATATCCTTACGACATATGCTCCTTATATGTGTTCAATATCCTTACGAACATGTATATTCGATCTTTATGTGTCCAATATCCTTACGGGCATGTATATTTCAAAACCTTTGTTAGAGTCGTCTTGATCGGTCTCTTTCCGGTGTATGTCTAATATCCTTACGACATATGCTCCTATCGTGTTCAATATCCTTACCGAACATGTATATTCGATCTTTATGTGTCAATATCCTTAGGGCATGTATATTTGAAACCTTTATTAGAGTCGTCTTGATCGGTCTCTTTCCTATGTCTAATATCCTTACGACATATGCTCCTATATGTGTTCAATATCCTTACCGAACATGTATATTCGATCTTTATGTGTCCAATATCCTTACCGGGCATGTATATTTGAAACCTTTGTTAGAGTCATCTTGATTGGTCTCTTTCCTGTATGTCTAATATCCTTACGACACATGCTCCTATATGTGTTCAATATCCTTACCGAACATGTATATTCGATCTTTATGTGTCCAATATCCTTACGGGCATGTATATTTTGAAACCTTTGTTAGAGTCGTCTTGATCGGTCTCTTTCCCTGTATGTCTAATATCCTTACGACATATGCTCCTATATGTGTTCAATATCCTTACCGAACATGTATATTCGATCTTTATGTGTCCAATATCCTTATCGGGCATGTATATTTGAAACCTTTGTTAGAGTCGTCTTGATCGGTCTTTTCCTGTATGTCTAATATCCTTACCTGACATATGCTCCCTATATGTGTTCAATATCCTTACCGAGCATGTATATTCTATCTTTATATGTCCAATATCCTTACCGGGCATGTATATTTCGAAACCTTTGTTAGAGTCGTCTTCGGTCGATCTCTTTCCGGTGTATGTCTAATATCCTTACCTGACATATGCTCCCTATATGTGTTCAATATCCTTACCGAACATGTATATTTGATCTTTATGTGTCCAATATCCTTACCGGGCATGTATATTTCGAAACCTTTGTTAGATTCGTCTTCGGTCGGTCTCTTTCCGGTGTATGTCTAATATCCTTACCTGACATACCAAAATTTTTGTTCCCAATCCCATTGTTTACAAAAAAAAAAAAAAATCAAGAAAAAAAAAATCAAAAATACAGAAAACAAAATATTTCTAGTTGTTCTTCGGAGCGCAAATTTTAGGGTTCTTTTAGTATTTAATCTTCTTCTACCTTGAAAGTTCAAAAGGCTAGTGCCAATTTCACTTCAAGGTTTAAGACGATTAAATAGGGCACTATTGCACCCAAAATTTGCCCTCTATATCAATTTACGGTTTAGGCTTTGCATTCATTGGCATACGTTTCCATTGGGCCACTCTCTTTAGACATTCATTCGCTCATCACATCTGCATCATTACTTGCATCTAAGGTGATCGGATTTCAAACTCACATCATTTTGTGTTTGGAAAGTACCCGCTATTGCACATACATGCATTGGTGTCATTATTTCTAGGGTTTTAGGTTTGGACTGGCTCGAGGTAATTATTGGAAGATGTTTGTTGTTCTTACCAACCCAGGAAAGTTGAGAATGACAAGGTTTTAGCAATAAATCTTATTTTCTCTGGTCCATCGGATTTTATGTGTGGGTTTCTGTCTTGGAGGTTACGTTGAGTTTTATCTCCTTCCCCAAGTGGTTTTTGCTCATCAAAAGGGTTAGAAGGTGAAGCCGAAGAATTGTGCTCACTTGGGTTACAATTTTCTTTGAAAACTTTCTTGAAGGATTGAGTTTTGAATTAAGATGGCGTCTATCATTCAAATGGGGTTATTTTAATGGCAAGATGGTTTGAATTTCAAGGTTTTGGATTTACAAGATTATCAGCTTTTATAATGCATTTTCAGTGCACTTTTGAGTTTGAAAGAGGATTGAGGAAATTGGAAATGTTTGCAAGATACTATTTTTCACAAATATTCAAGTTTTCATTCTCACCTATAAGTTTCAGATAGCATGAATAATTCATCAACTTACGTGGGTTTACTTCATGAATATGCAAGGAGAGTTCATTTTCTGTGGCATTTTTCCCGGATATATATTATCCCATGTTTTAGTTCCTATGGCCTAGTTCTGTCTATAATATGATTCTTCATTAAGAGCTTTCAAGGAAATCTTTGCTAACCATAAGAACCAAGTCTCAATTCAAGGAGCCAATTCCCGTTCAAATTTCAAGGAATTACAAGGTTTCATAAAGCTTAGTATCATTCAAGCTTCAAGAGGATTTATACAAGTTTCAAGTCATAAGTACAACTCGAGTTTTAAAAGGCACCAATTGAATTGAAAATCAAGTTTCGAATCATTCTAATATTCAAGGACTTCGAAGAAACTCTAAAGAGTTTTATTTCGTCAAGATTTGAATTAAAGAATTGATACATTCAAAGGACTTGTTTTCATAATACAGCATGTTGTCGAATACAAAGGAGTTTAAGTTACACAAGTGTTCAAAGTTCCTAAAAGCTAAATAACATGTTTTGAAGTTCTTCTTCTCCTCAAAGCAAGCTTGGTCACTTCCTTGATGATTTATGCCATGGTTTCTTTCATACCCCAATTTTTGACCTAATATACCACTTTACATTTGCATCACTGCATCACTAACAGTTCAAAACAGAATAGATCGTGTGTGGCTTCTAGAAGTCAAAGTCAGGGTTTCTTCAAAATTTCATCTGTTCAAGATCTAATCAATTAGGGTTTGAGTTTCCACTCACCTAAATTGACCTATCTTAATCAATCATCAACAAATGATCTTCAGATTCCCAACTTTTTCTCATGATCTATCATGAATCGACCAATTAGGGTTTTTATCGAGGATAGTGAATCATTGAATTTCTGCTCAATAGATGACCTATTTGCTTGGAGATTGATCTTCACATCTTCAATACAACATCTTGACCTAATTTTTTGATTCAAAACATCACAAAAGTTCATGTTTCTTCATCAGTCAATTTCTGGATCATCTGGTGAAAATTCATCTGCATTGAAAAGTCAAACTTTGACTTTTGGTCAACTTTTTCAAGACAAAACTTTTTCAAACATAAAAACACTTCAAATGATCCATCATGATCATAAAAAATCAAGAAATATGGAAAAGTCAACAAAAAGTCAAAATTTCTAACACTTAGAAATTTTTCAAAGAGTTAAAAAACATGTTTTTTTTCCTACTTTCATGGCAATTTTTCACCTTGATCCATTTGGATTCAGAAAAAACTCAAAACATGAAAGTTGTAGCCCTTGTTACAAGATTTCTAAAATGTCCAAGAACTTGCAAAACCATTTTGTCTAGCTATACTTTTGATTTTGAAACATAAAGCTCCAAAACCATGGATTTCAAGTTCATACTTCAAAATTATAAGTCATTTTTTGCATTTTCTCCTTCTAGAAGCCTTGTCATCACTTAGAGGCAGCTAGTAACTGATAAATATCAGTTTGAATGATTGAAGAGAGGATTGGATCAAAGAAGAAAACTTAACCATGGTTAAAGAAAGTAACTTTTGCATTAAATGCAAATGATTCCATAATGACCTCTTAACCAAGTTGCAAGTTTCCTTCAATGATATCTTTGCCAAATCATTCAGTTTTCTTGGCCTATAAATAGAGGTCATTTCCTCATTTCAAACCATACCAAAGCTATGCAAATCAAGCTTTCACTCTTTCTTTCTTGAATTTCAAGTTTCATAGTTCAAAAGTGAGGATTTTGCATTTTTCAAATCTTGTCAAAAACTGAGAGAAACTTGGTGTCTAACATGTTCTAAACTCAAAATATAACTTGTCTAAGACTTAAAATCAACTCAAGAACAACTGAAAATCAGAATCATTGTTCAAAATTTCAAAACTTGCAAAACTTTCCTTAACATTCAAACTGTTATTTGGCTCGAGCTAACTGAGATTTTATCATTCAAACATCATCTATACACTTCATATGAATGATACAAATCATCATCCTTGACCTGTAACACCTCTAATCACGAATTCAAAGTTCACTTCAAGCATATGCAGTTGGACTTGGGTAGAGAGTTCCAGGCCATTTCAGAGTGAGCATAGTGATCAAACACCTTCCATAAGGTTCAGTGGTGCTCCAGCCATCATCAAACATCAACAGGAAACACTCCAAGAAGGATTTCAATTTCAGTTTGAAGAGGTAAGTCACTCATACTTTTAAATCTTTGATTTCTGAATTACATTTCAAAAAACGCTTGGCCATTTTGTTTCTGCACCTTCACTGATCATTAACCCTCAATCAATTGCTTAATTCCATAGCCATACACGATTTCATATTGAATTTTAGAATTAGGGTTCTTCGTGTTCTGAGAAAAATTAATCATTTAAAACTGAAAATAAATGAAATTAACCACCGCCATCATGTTCCTGGGCTTTAAACGAGCAAGTTTGATGTTTACATCATTCAATTTCATCAAGAAATAAGGAATCTAGGATTGGATGAAGATTGGAGAAGATGAAGAACAAGTTCGCGCGTGTTTTTGTTTTCCAGAAATTCAAATAATCGTTTTATAATATAATTAAATAGAGTAAGATATATGAACGGATGTATTACACTTCAGTTGCCGACTCTTAGTCCTTTGCCTTGCCCAATGGTCCAGGGGTCGAATCCCCCTGAGACCATTTTGTCACTTTTTCACATTTCCACTTGTTTTTAAACTTTTCAATGACTTGTTTTAAATATATTTAATTGGAAGCGTGTAAATGACAAGATTAACACTTGGCTCAGTGGTAAAACTTTTCAAATCAAAGCCAAGGGTCATGGGTTCAAGTCTCCTCAAGACCAAAACAAATTTTTATCACTTGTTTTTTTCACATTTTTCTTTCAAACTTCAACACTTTCAAAAACTATTCAAAACTTCTCATTTTGAGATGATTATTTTCACACTTATCATTTAATATACCTATTTTATGATTATGTCAAAAAAATCCGAAAACATTCTCTTTTGATTATATTTTCAATAAGTCGAAAACGAGACATTTTAAGTACTTTTAAGTACTTTTCAGAGACGTTTCTTTCACACTTTTGAAACTCAAATCTTTTCAAAACTTCTTGTGAATATACTTCACTTCTCAAAATCATTTTCAAAACCTTTTTCAAAACATTTCAACAAACTTATACACCTTTTTTGCCATGATCGACTCAATTTGAAGATAAAACCGAATCTGTTTTTTCCTCGAATTTCTTAATTGATCATGGGCCTCCCTCACGGTGTAAGTCCCAATTATTTTATGTACATATTTAATTCCCTTGTACATATTCAAATCATCTTTGCAAATATTCAAGCATAAACAAACTTCGTTCATTTGTTTTCATTCGCTTGTTTATACACCAATTCCATTGGTATTAAGAGAAGCATTATTCCCGGTGAAACTGCTCTTAAACCAATGGGCCTCCCTCACGGTGTAAGTCCCAACCCTCCTATGTACATATTCATTTCCTTGTACATAAACACCCCTTCGTGTACATATTCATTCCCTTGTACACATTCAAACTTGTATATATTCAAGTTACACTTGCTTTAAGCGCTCGTTTTATACACTTGTTTATATTTCCTTCATAAACTCCTGTGAATACACACACACACTTGTTTATATAACTGTTCAGTTATAACATAACAACTAGTCTAACAACTAGGTCCCCTGCAGAGTTAGCCTCCTCTTGGGCTTTGTACAAGATAACTCATTCATCTGAGTTAGCCTCCTCTTAGGCTTCATATAAGAAAACTCATTCATCTGAGTTTAGCCTCCGCTTAGGCTTCATATAAGACGACACTCCCCTGCTGAGTTAGCCTCCTCTTGGGCTTCGTTCAAAAGAACTCCTCGTTGAGTTTAGCCTTCTCTTGGGCATCAAATAAGAAAGAGACCTGGAAATCTCTTAACAGCCTCCCATTGGGCTTCCAATACAAAGAATCACCCGCGTTAGGATAAAACCCTAAGAGGATGATTTCCCGGTGAAATCACTCTTGAAATTCTAAGAGGATGGTTTCCCGGTGAAACCACTCTTAAAGCCAAAACCAGCCATACCCTATAGCTTCCTCTTGAGCTTCATACAAGGACCCTCGATGACACTCAGAATGCCTTCTCTTGGGCTTACAATGCAAGGACCCTCGATGACCCTCGGAATGCCTCCTCTTGGGCTTACAATACAAGGACCCATGGGCTTGTTAAAAGTATCCCCCTAATCCAATCAATTTCTCCTCGAGATTTAGACATTTATTATCTCTATGGAAGAAGTATCTCATCTATCACATCACATACAATCAAAATATTTTCAAACTCTTTATCAAACAAAAACATCTCTTAATCGTAAGTGGTAACGCTTGTACACTCAAGCAAAACACCCAATGCTTACAATTAAAAGATTCAATCATTTTTCAAACATCTTTCTTAACTCGTAAGTGGTAACGCTTGTACACTCAAGCAAAACACCTATAACTTACGATGGAAGATTTCAATCAATCAAAACTTTTCAAAATGTATGTGATGAAATAGATTAGATACATTTTTCATTAAGATGACACTCGTCTCTGTCTCTTAATAACTTTCCGTTGCTTCCACTAGCATAAGTGGGAACTACGATTGCTCTAACTTTCTCAACATCCCTTTGAGAATATGTAGGCACAAGTCTCATCCTTGCCGAGCAAAATTTATTTCTCTCTCAAACCAAACAAACCATAGATCCCTTTAGATCTGAGCTACAAATGCTCTGATTTCCATTAAGGGATATGTATGCAGAAGATCCCGATGACCTTTGCGAGCACAATAATAACAAAACCTAGGATCCCACATAATCTACGTTTCTTAAAAATCCAAAGGAGAAACTTTCCCAATCATAGAAATAGCAATTTAAAACACATAAACATATCAAACATATTCACATATAAAGCTATAGATAACTATATATATTTAGGGTGCCACATCTATTCCCATTATATAACAAACCCCCTTGCCCGGAATCTCCCCAATGCGTTGCGTCTAGTTCACGCTAGTCGTAATGCATATCATATCAATTGAGGGTATTGCAGTTTTCCCCTTTTTCATAATCATTTTTCTTGTGTTGAAAATAATAAAGCTTGATGCTCGCGGCATCTTTATAAACAAATCAAAAGAGTAAATCGTTTCGAGCGAGAGAATCCGAATTCAGATTCGATTCCCTTGTGCGTCACTTTTTAACGCGAATAGAAAAAATGGCGACTTTGATGGGGTGAACGCAAAACTTTTATTTTCAAAAAATTTTTTTGTGACTCTGCCAAGAGCACCAAGCTTTTTTGTTTTCAAAAAAAAAAAGGGGGGTTAAGCTTTCATATGTGCATATGTTTGTTTTTCTTTATTGTGTGTTTTCGCGATTTCATCTGATGGAAAGAAATCTAACCAGTTTAAGAAACATTTTAAGATCTAGGTGGGGGTATAGTCCTATTAACTTGTGGGAAGTTTCATTACTTACTGAGTTAATTTGAGATCCCTCTCTCAGTGGAGGTTGTCTTGGGAGTATTTGTGTTTGTCATACCCCAATTTTTGACCTAATATACCACTTTACAATTGCATCATTGAATCACTAACAGTTCAGGACAGAATTAATCGGGTGTGGCTTCTACAGGTCAAAATCAGGGTTTCACAGATTTTTCATCTGATTCAAGAGGTAATCAATTAGGGTTTGAGTTTCAATCACCTCAGAATCCCAAATTGCAAATTCTTACAAGTTCCAACCAATGGTGTCATTCTAACATGTTCTAAATATCATTTAGAATTTTTTTGGAACTTCAAACCCTCAAAAAACAAGCCAAAATCAGTTTGCTCCATAAATCATTTCCAAAACTCATAAAATGTAAATTTAAGCCATAACTTCCAAACTCTTAATTCACTCGTGCTTGTTATAATTTTTCACTTCAAACACCTTCTATACATCATATAGAAGTAATCCAAATCATCATTCCATCACTGTAAAATCGATTCTCACTTCAAGTAACTGAAACTGGACTTGGTCAGAATAATCCAGACCATTTCAAACCAAGGTAAGCATACTAATACCTATTTTATGATTATGTCAAAAAAATCCAAAAAATATTTTCTTTTTGATTATATTTTTATTAAGTAAAAAATGATACATTTTAAGTATTCTTCATATTTTTCAAAAGATGTTTTCTTTCCAATTTTCAAACTTAAATCTTTTTTTCAAAACTTCTTGTGAATATTCTTCACTTTTCAAAATTATTTTCAAAACCTCCTAAAAACACTTTCATAATTAAATTTCTAAACCTCGATCCAACGTCGAGTTTCTTTTCAAAACATTTTCATAAATAAATATTCTACTTCTCTCTCTCCTCCCAAACATATGGTAGTCAGTCCTGTATCGACCCTCGACTGTATGTTTGGTTTCTTCTTAAATGAATCTAATCAACGTGAACCTTGTTTCACCTCACCTTTTCTCAACAAACTTTTTGGGTCGAAAAAGATGATTAGGATGTTTCTGTCCACTCATCCGAGTATTTGGGGTATTAGCTGTTGCACGCTTATGGTCCAATACTCGTCTCCCACATAAAAATAACTCAACTCACTCAAACTCTTTTATCGCTCATATGCGATCATCAAACTCTTTTCTTACAAAGAGTGTGCAATAGCCATTTCAAACACGAACAAAGACTTAAGCTTTTCAAACAAACAAAACAAGTCCAAGTTCAAGCATTTGAAATGTTTAATGCACGATTTTTCTTATAAAATCAATACAACCAATTTAAAACCTTTTCAAGAGGAACTACGGAGTTTTGACTTTCCCATTGCACAAGGGAATACGTAGGCACATGGTTCTGAAACCGTGCCAAACTCAAAATAAAAATAAATAAACCCCGTTTCTTTTATTTCTCGATTTTAACTCATGAATTAGCAATTTAACACACACAAACACTTAGAACTAAATGGGTCCCATCGAGTACGATGGATGTAAGGGGTGCTAATACCTTCCCCTTGCATAACCGACTCCCAAATTCACATCTTTTGGTCACGTAGACCGCCTTATCCAAATTCTGTGGGTTTTATCTATATTTCCCGTTCTTTTTAGAACAAATAAAAATTAGGTGGCGACTTCATTGTTTTCAAAACAACATGATGAAAAAACCAGTCATCACAGCTGGCGACTTCACTGGGGACTAATTGAATAAGCGTGTCAACCCTAGTTTAGCTCTTCGTAGGTGTGTTTATTTTCGCTTTCTTCTTATCGCTCTATTTTGTGTTTATAGTTTATTCATTTATTTCCTGTTGCTTTAATTATTACCTTGTTAATATATTATCTTGTATGGGAATGATGGATGAGATTATAGGAAAAGCCCACTACCAAGGCTATAGGACACACAAATTAGAGTGGTTGCGTAGTATTGATTTGCTAGACGGAAATGTCTTGTAAGTTGGTGCGAAGATCACACCTAGGGGAGGTTCTTTCGAAGACATTTTTGCCGATTGCAAGTTATTTTTGCGTTGGCAATAATGTCGTTAGAAGGGATTATTCCCCTAGTTTTGACCTTTAAGGAAACCTAACCTTTGGGCCTTAGAATGCTCAAATGAGACGTTCTTGGATATATCGTCTAATCACAAATCTATTTGTGGTGAAAATGATATAGCCACGTTGGGATCAATGATTTTGAGTATCCAGTGTAGATCCTTGTGTCGAGAGTTACGACCTGCTTTGTCTATTCGGGATAATACGTAACCCTCCCTCAAACCAAATTTTCTCAAAAAATTTATTGCAGCCTTGCAAGTATCATTTGCGATGGACTCCAATATTAGAATTTGTGTTTGTTGTATCAAAAAAAATCCTAAGAGCCATCCTGGGGGGAATTGTTGGGTAGACGTCGAAACCATGTCCGACCGTCCTTTTAAACCCCTATCTATTTAACTTTACATGTGATTTTGCGCATAACATCCATATGATTGCATCACGCCGCATTCTTACATGCATTACCATCACATTGCATTCTTACATGAATTACCATTTCATTGGATTTGTATTCTTTCATACATTATCATGCATTTCATCTTCATCAGAAAAAAATCATTTCATATCTTCTGTCCAGAAATATCAGACTGATTACTCGACACGCGTCCAGAACTCCAAGGATGTCTCAGAAGGCTATAGACGAGCTTCAACGTGGTCAGGAACTATTGAAAGCAGAAGTTAAGCATTTGAAAAGTCAGATGGATTTGGTCATGGATCTCTTACAAGTTGTGTTGAAGAGAGAATGCAATACCACACCAATTTTCGCAAACTTGGTTACCGCTCTATCATCTGATGTGCTTATGAGTCAAGTACATCCATATGTAGAGAACTCTCCAGTTCAAAATGCTCCTACTAAGCATCATCATTGTCCTTCACCTTCGAAGATTCCTCAACAACAACAATTTCTTACTCTCCTGCAAAAAAAGAAGGAGCCAAATCAGCATATTAACCCGCATTACCGCCGATATGCTCAACAGGATATTCAGCCAATCCCGATATCATATTCTCGACTTTTGCCTTACTTGATTCAGAGTGGTGTTGTGATACCAAGGGAATTGAAGCCGGTACCAGGGGTTTCTAAAGCTTGGTTTAATGAGGGTGTCAGATGTGCTTTTCATGCTGACTCTACAAGACATGAAACTGAGTTTTGTTTCGCCTTCAAATGCAAGGTTCAGGAGCTAATTGATGACAAGATTTTGTCTTTCAAACAGAACGAATCGAGTTTAGACATTTTGGTTTCAAATTCTGATGATGGACGTCTCGAGGGATTTTCAAAACTCATTGGGACAATTGTTTGCCAAAATGGAGTTGAGAATCTGTAGAATAATGTCAGCAATAAAATAGACCAATTAATCACTTCAGAAAAGGTGGTAACCTTCAACAAAGATATCTCAATTTCTAGCAAAGGGAAGTCAGTTGCAACACCAACTCATTATCCTCCATTACCGTCTTTCAAGTCTTTGCATCAACAACTTTTGTCTGATCTTCCTCAACTTCAGAGTCGGAACTCTCAAAATCAAACTATACCTCGGAATAATCTGGAAAGGAGGGAGGCTCCTCTTGATTCAATTCCAATGACCTACAGTCAACTTCTGCCATATCTGGTTCAAAGTTCATTGGTGGTTCCTAAATTTCTTAACCCACCAAATTTATTCCTGCCTGGTTATGATCATAACGCACGATGTGGATACCATGATGGAACATTAGGCCACTCAACAGAGGACTACAATGCCTACAAAGCCAAAGTTCAACAGTTGATTGACCAGAAGTACTTGACTCTTAGAGGAGGGAATCTATTTGTGAATGGCAACCCCGTACTCAAGTGAACGCCAAGCTTACTGAAAGTCTTTTGAATCAACAAGTCCAGACGGAGCTCAAGTCTCCTCAACAGCGACAATCTTTTATTTCTTTACTGCATTTTCATGTGTATCTTGTTTAATTATTTAAACTTTGTTTACATGTAGAAACTTGTTTGTTTTTATCTTAATGCAATAAGTATGTTTGTCTTGAAGTAATTCATTCGTTATCACTCAATCCATTCGTTATCACTATTTATTTGATTTGCGAGCATTTTGATACCGACATTACCATTTCTTTCGCCTAGGCAAAGATTTGGAGGGAGGATGATGATAATTGAAAAAACTCCAGATCTCTGAATGTATGCTTTCGAGTAAAAACCTTACTGATGATGTACAGGCCTTGTTTCAAATCCCTAAACACCGGAGTTACAAGGGAGATAGACCCTCGTTAACCCCTTTGAGCCTTGAAGAAGGAGTTTCTTTTCTATTAAAAAAAACCCTCATTTTTTAACCCTGTGGGAGGGTAGTGTTCAATTAATTTGATCGGGCATTCAGAACTCACTAAGAGAGTGTGCATCAAAGGATACAACAATATCCTTCAAAAAGTTGAGAAAGGTCAGAACCACGGTAGTCGACCTTCGTCTATCAACAATGTGCATCAAAAGAGGATAATACCATAATAGTTATCTCTCGCACATCAGAAGGTCAACAGATAACGATACAACAACGGTTATCCCTCATCAACCCAAAAGACTCAGCCAGTCGCCATCACTTCTAACAAATCAAAGACAGTATATAGATCCACAATTTGTTCAAAAAATGAATAGAAAAAAGACAAAAAGCTCGCTAAGTCGAAACTTAGTAATAAGTCGCTTAGGCAAAAGTCAGGAAAATTTAGGAAATGCAAAGAACAAGTCACGTGGTTAAATACCAAAAGCAAAAATGTGAGTGGCTGTCGGGCCCAAGAAACCTCGTATTGATTCCTCAACCATTATAATGCTTTTCAAGAGATGAGTGCTCGTATCGAGATAGTTGAATTTAGGACTGAAGAACATCATGGAGAATGGGTGGGCACCAAATAATTTTGAGCCTAAAAATCTTTTTTTTTTTAAAACTGTGAACCAGGCCACGTTACAACCCTTAAAAGTCCTAATTGAAGCATGGGTTAATTCAAAATCATACGACGACGAGATCGTGTTTACCTGACTCCTACGATACATGCTAAGTATGTGTGTTGGTATCATATGCTTGTCTTAAATTTCACAAAAAAGGGTTTTCAGTGTTGCTCTCTAAAAGTGTTTCAGTCACACACAAAAAATCGTAATGTTTTTCATACAAAACTTCAAGACGCATAAATGTTGCATTATAGTTGTCATGATAAACATTCTTCTACATGTCAAACAATTATTCGATATTTAAGAAGTTCTCATAATGAACATCAGTAAAGAGTTTAACTTTGTCTAAAAGAAAAACTTGATCATTTATCAAGGGGCAGGACGTTTAAGGACTCTGTTGAGCATATCATAAGATTCTATTAACTTGGGGGAAAATCAAAATTCAACTTCTCAAATTTCTGCCAATCTGGGGGCGGGTCCTTAAAGAGCAAACAGCAGGTGATTTGGTTCTTCTCAAA
Organism: Vicia sativa; assembly: GCA_021764765.1. Classification (NCBI taxonomy): domain Eukaryota; kingdom Viridiplantae; phylum Streptophyta; class Magnoliopsida; order Fabales; family Fabaceae; genus Vicia; species Vicia sativa. Next base: position 85,730,696 of record CM038795.1, read on the forward strand.
GAGCGTTTAGCCTGGGACAATCGTCATTTCAAGAATCAATCAGTCTGGAGCAATTACTTCGAGACGTGGAAGTCTCTCTAGAGCTCATCCTGGGGCAGGTCTTCCCGATGTTTGCATAGCTCTTTATTCAGATGTAGTCAATCTGAGGAAATCACTTGAGACGTAGAAGTCTCTCCAAGATTCATTCTAAAGCAAGCTTGTTGAAAAGTTTCAATTGGTTTGAAGAAATTACTTCGAGACTTTGGAGTCTCTCCAAGGCTAATGCAGGGGCAAGTTGTCCATGTTTGCAACGTCCGCTATTTTGAGATTCAATAAAATTAAGGAGGTTATTTTGAGATGTAGAAATAACTCCAAATCTCCTATCGAAGCATAATATTCCCATATCAGAATAACCAGTTCCTTTGAAATGCTGACGATCAATAGAGTTTTATTGTGGAACACAGGATGCCGGGGCACTCCTTTTCAGGAAAGATTTCTCGAAGGTCTAATAGACCGGGGCATGTTAAGATTTTGAAGACGAGATATCTCTTGATTGCAAATGCAATTGCATTCCCACACATGGGGCACTCCTCTCATCACTATCTGATCAATTCAGAAGTTTGCTATTCTTCTTTCTACAAGAATCAGCATTGTAGCCCTTCGAGCGACAATTTAACATATGAAGCTTGGTCAATCATCTTATTGTGCCATTTTCTTCTATCCTCTAAACCAACAATGTCGAGGATTCAGTTTGAAACCAATACATCAACCAGTATATTCATGCATCAATTCATTCATTTATTCATTCATTCATGTCATATCACAGTATATTCATGCATAAACTTCCGCAAGAATCTGGAACCTGTTCAGAATGAAGTCAAACGTAGGCGCCGAAGACTATTTCTTAAATGACAATTTAGTTTTTCCTCCCCAGTGCAAGTTGAACGCTTGGGTGAAAGATAAGTTGGCAGTGATGTTAATTCTCAAGAGAAGTCTCTTCCCCGGAGAAGTAATTAATCATCCCTAGTGAACTCTTGTGTCAACAGAAACGTCCAATTGGATTTCCCCAATGACGTTTCTTTTATGAACAGTATCAGGAAATCACATACTCTTTGCATCAAACAAAAAAATCATCATGCATATCATATCATGCATCTCATACTCATGCATTAGCTCTGGCTAATTCTTTTGTAGGTTTTTTCAAGCTGAAACTGTAAATATCCTTGTGAGGATCAAATTGAAGGATTAGTTCTCAGACGACATAATTATCCTCTTTTTTCCAGCACAAGTTGTATGGATCTTAACGAATGATGGTTTCCCCAACAGATATTTCTTCCCCAGCGAAACAATTGTCTTTCAAATGGACTCTAATGTCAGCAAAGTTATCAACCGGGAATCCCCAGTGAAATTTTCCACACGGGTTTCTTACGGAGTTTCCCCAGCAAAGCTTCATTTACTCGCAAGCGAGTCTCCTTCAGAAAAGATTACTACAACATTATTCTTGATAATTTCAAGAATTCTTTCAGACAAGAATCTTCTCAGCAGTGACTTCTTCCATTTTGTTTCTAAATTCTCGAGAAAACTACATTGAACTTCTGGTGTGTTTATTTCCCCAGTAAGTTTTCAAATACTCAACAAATAAATATCCACCGGGTAGGATGTTTATTCAATCTCAGGATATTTCTCCAACTCAGACGTTGATCCACATATCCACTTGCTACAACACATTGTCTATACAATGCCAGCAAATTGAAGCTCATTACCATAGAAGTTATTCAGTCATAGGTATTGAGTCTAATTCTTCTATCACCGGTAAAGCTATCTGCGTACAGGTTGAAGATCTTGTCAACTCGGAAGTTGTTCAACATGTCTTTACATGTTCAGTAAGATTTCTCATCAGCAGAAACGTCAGAAACAAGATTTACCGACTTCAAAAACATCTATATCACACCAGTGTGCTGGATATTGTTTTGTTTATCCCCAGAGAATTGTATTCTCGGGTGCGCTACTGAATTTGTTCTGCTGGTAACTCGGAAGTTACATGGTCAAGACATTCAGCATGCCATGGCTCCTCGCACTTTCGTGCACCAACAATTCTGATATTGTTCTAGCCATATATCTTTGTTAAGGTCTGCGGGTATTCCTTAACTCTTCGGTATTTTTTGATAAATTCTCGATTATCATCTTTGTTAAAGTTTGCGGGTATTCTTTAACTCTTCAGGATTTTCTGACAAATTCTCAATTTTTATTTTCGTTAAGGTCTGCGGGTATTCCTTAACTCTCTAGAACTTTTTGACAAGTTCTCAATTTTATTTTCGTTAAGGTTTGCGGGTATTCCTTAACTCTCTGGAACTTTTTGACAAGTTCTCAATCATATCAAATTCTCAATTTTATTTTCGTTAAGGTCTGCGGGTATTCCTTAACTCTCTGGAACTTTTTGACAAGTTCTCAATTTACCATATTTCTTTTCGCTTGAGAAGTTCGGTTTTCTTCTCATAGCATTTTTATTAAGACATCCTGTGATGGCTTAATCTATTATATTTCTTTTCGCTTGAGAAGTTCGGTTTTCTTCTCATAGCATTTTTATTAAGACATCCTGTGATGGCTTAATCTATTATATTTCTTTTCGCTTGAGAAGATCGGTTTTCTTCTCATAGCATTTTCGTTAAGACATCCTGTGATGGCTTAATCTATTATATTTCTTTTTCTCTTGAGAAGTTCGGTTTTCTTATCATAGCATATTTGTTAAGACATCCTGAGATGGCTTAAACATTTCTTTTTGCTTGAGAAGTTCGGTTTTCTTCTGATAGCATTTTCGTTAAAACTTGATATTTACTGCTCATTTATGGTACTCGGTTTTCCCCAGTGTTGATGAGATCTACTAATTATTTCTCGTTGGGTATTGCTGTGTTAAGGCATTCTATTGGTGTTTAGCAAGTTTATTCTCTTCAAGCGTTTCTTCCTTGGCTCTATAGTCAAGATATCTTATCTGCTTTCTTTTGTAACATTGGTTTTCCGTGTAGGGCAAATTTTTGGGGTTCTTTTAGTATTCAATCCTCTTCTACCTAGAACGTTCGAAAGTTGTCACTTTTTCTCACTTATCAGGTTTAAGATGATTGAATAGGGGCAACTGTCGCACCCCAAAATTTACCCTCCTAAGCTCAGGGTTTTAACTTCCGGAAACGATTTTTGAGTTTGTGTTTATGAGGAGTGATCATGAGACATCTCTTATTCAAGGAATACACTCTTTTGAAAGTGTACAAGATCAAGACTTTACTCCCTTATATTTCTCATAAGATCATTGCATCACTAACAGTTTCAGAACAGGACAGATCGTGCGTGTACTCCTAAAGTCAAAATTGGGATTTTATCAAAAAAATCATTTGTTCAAGAGATAATCAATTAGGGTTTGAGTCTCCACTTACCTAAAATGATCTATCTTAATCAATCATCAACATTTGATCTTCAAATTCCCAACTTTTTCTCATGATCTACCTTGAATAGACCAATTAGGGTTTTGATCGAAGATAGTGAATCATTGACTTTCTGCTCAATGGATGACCTATTTGCTTGAAGATTGATCTTAACATCTTCAATGAAATATCTTGACCTAATATCTTGGTTCAAAGCATTACAAAATCCATGTTTCTTCATCAGACAAATTCTGAACCATCTGATGAAAATTCATCTGCTAAAAAAGTCAAACTTTGACTTTTGGTCAACTTTTTCAAATCCAAATTTTTTTCAATCATAAAAAAATTTCAAATAATCCATCATGATCATAAAAAATCAAGAAATATGAAAAAGTCAACAAAAAGTCAAGATTTGAATTTTTTTTCAAGTGTTAAGAAACATGGTTTTTCCTCACTTTCATGGCCATTTTTCACCTAGATCCATTTTGATTCAAGAAAAACTCAAAACATGAAAGTTGTAGGTCTTGTTACAAGCTTTCTAAAAAGTCCAAGAAATTTCAAAAACACTTTGTCTAGATAGGGTTTTGATTTTGAAACATAGAGCTCCAAAACAATGGATTTCCAAAATCATGCATCAAAATTACAAGTTGTTTTGCAACTTTCTCCCTTCTAGAAGCCTTGTCACTACATGAGATAGAATTTAAGAGAAAAAATCTTATGTAAATTGCTAGGAAAGAATAAAAAAACACTTGAGTTTTTTTAAGTAATGATTAAAAAGATTCCATTTGCATTTAATGGAGGAATATTCTTTCTTAAGCCTTAAGCTTCCAAATTGCTCTTTTAATCTTATTTTACCTTGCCATTTCAAGAATCCTTTGCCTATAAATAAAGGTTCTTACTTCATTCTAAAACACACCAAAACAATTCCAAACTTGTTTTCTCATTTCTCTCTTATTTTGCAAGTTTTCTAAGTTTTCAAAGAGGTTAGAATCCCAAATTGCAAATTCTTGCAAGTTCCAACCAATGGTGTCATTCTAACATGTTCTAAATATCATTTAGAATTATTTTGGAACTTCAAACCCTCAAAAAATAAGCCAAAATCAGTTTTCTCCATAAATCATTTCCAAAACTCATAAAATGCAAATTTAAGCCATAACTTCCAAACTCTTAATTCACTCGTGCTTGTTATAATTTTTCACTTCAAACACCTTCTATACATCATATAGAAGTAATCCAAATCATCATTCCATCACTGTAAAATCGATTCTCACTTCAAGTAACTGAAACTGGACTTGGTCAGAATAATCCAGACCATTTCAAACCAAGGTAAGCATACTAATACCTATTTTATGATTATGTCAAAAAAATCCAAAAATATTTTCTTTTGATTATATTTTTATTAAGTAAAAATGAGACATTTTAAGTATTCTTAATATTTTTCAAAAGATGTTTTCTTTCCAATTTTCAAACTTAAATCTTTTTTTCAAAACTTCTTGTGAATATTCTTCACTTTTCAAAATTATTTTCAAAACCTCCTAAAAACACTTTCATAATTAAATTTCTAAACCTCGATCCAACGTCGAGTTTCTTTTCAAAACATTTTCATAAATAAATATTCTACTTCTCTCTCCTCCCAAACATATGGTAGTCAGTCCTGTATCGACCCTCGACTGTATGTTTGGTTTCTTCTTAAATGAATCTAATCAACGTGAACCTTGTTTCACCTCACCTTTTCTCAACAAACTTTTTGGGTCGAAAAAGATGATTAGGATGTTTCTGTCCACTCATCCGAGTATTTGGGGTATTAGCTGTTGCACGCTTATGGTCCAATACTCGTCTCCCACATAAAAATAACTCAACTCACTCAAACTCTTTTATCGCTCATATGCGATCATCAAACTCTTTTCTTACAAAGAGTGTGCAATAGCCATTTCAAACACGAACAAAGACTTAAGCTTTTCAAACAAACAAAACAAGTCCAAGTTCAAGCATTTGAAATGTTTAATGCACGATTTTTCTTATAAAATCAATACAACCAATTTAAAACCTTTTCAAGAGGAACTACGGAGTTTTGACTTTCCCATTGCACAAGGGAATACGTAGGCACACGGTTCTGAAACCGTGCCAAACTCAAAATAATAATAAATAAACCCCGTTTCTTTTATTTCTCAATTTTAACTCATGAATTAGCAATTTAACACACACAAACACTTAGAACTAAATGGGTCCCATCGAGTACGATGGATGTAAGGGGTGCTAATACCTTCCCCTTGCATAACCGACTCCCGAATTCACATCTTTTGGTCACGTAGACCGCCTTATCCAAATTATGTGGGTTTTATCTATATTTCCCGTTCTTTTTAGAACAAATAAAAATTAGGTGGCGACTTCATTGTTTTCAAAACAACATGATGAAAAAACCAGTCATCACAGTCCGTCTAACACCATGTTGAAAAGCAACGGCTGGAGGAAAGCGTTCGTGATTTGAAACTTAAATGAGATAAATACATGTGGGAAGTAGAGAAATATTTTGCCTCTCTTACCAGGATGGTAAATGTATTTATTCTCCTTAGTTTGACTAGTTCTCTCTCCAACCAGGTGACTCATGGGGTAAAATTTTGGCAAAGAAGAACCAAGCCCTGACTTCTATTTGGAGCATTTTATTCCATGCTAATGGAGAATTAGAGTCTTTGGGCCCTCATAATTCTTTATTGACTCATCAGATGGATGACTGTATGAGTTCTATCATTGAGGTAGCTTCATAATTGTTTGAGAATGCTTTGTAGCAAGTAGAGCTCTTCCACATCCCTCTAACCATATCCATGGAACGAATCCGCCAGATCAAATAGTCAAAGATAGGAAAGTCATTTCTCTACGAAAGTAGGAAATGTCTTTCCGTTTCTTTCCTTCTTTTTATGATCTTCATGTAGAGCACCATGTAATAAAAGTATGGGCATTTATATACATTCATATTTTGAATGAAATTCTTTATTCCATATTTTTGTACATGTTTAACGTGTATATGTAGGATCCTGAGGACATAACTCTAAATCTTTGCGTACTTACAAGGTCTTCCCTCGAAGTTAATTGTACGTCAATAGGTCCAATCATGGACAAAAGTGGTTCCCCTTCCCCTCATCCAGATGAAAACCCAATCAAAGCTAGATGTGCAGCCGACCCACCATGACATCTGAAATGGTTAGCTTTCATAGGGACTGGTCGTGATTGCCTTATGGGAATTGATTATTATGGTTAGATGTACAATGCTTCTTAGATAGTACCCATGTATTTCATTGGGGGATTGATTTCTTTAGCCGAGTGTGGAAATCCTGTCAGACAACACCCCTGACCTTTGGTGGGGAATTGATTTCTTTAGTTCTATGTATAAAGTATCTTCGATAACACTTATGACTCTTTATGAGGAATTAATTGCTCTAGTCGTACAAAGAATCTCCAGAATAATCCCTAACTTTTGGTGGGGAATATAATGCTTTATTCAAACGTATAAACCATCTTTGACAACACCCCTAACTTTTGATGTATTGGAACTCGGTTACATCGGTCATACCTTGAGTTTGCAATTGCTGCATATAATCACAAAGGAACGACGATTTTAGAAAATATCATATTTCATTAATTATTGAATGATATTTATGTATACGAATAATATGATGATACAATAATAGTATTTAACGTGAATGGAAAAAAGAAAAACATAACTAGACGGTCCATGTGTCGTTTATTCTTATCGTTATGCATTGTCGATCTAGCCAATTTTTGAGGGACGAATGCCCATCCTATTGAGTTTCCTGGTGAGAGAAGTTGCATTAATCTCCATGGCCACACATTCTCCTTTATTATTCTTGGGATATTGATATATTATTTTTTCCTCGAGGTCGGCATTAATGGTGGGCGGTTCTACTTAGATATTGTTATACTTTAGCTTTATGTGTACTAGTGACACAAAGGTATCCATCATGATTGCAAAATGTCTTCCCAAGATGAAATTGTTGGCGCTCCTTCGAGGTACATAAATGAATAGTGATTTTAAATTTTGGGCCTCTTTCCCATCGCCTACAAAAACCACCAGCTTCATGTATTTCGAAGGACGAGGATTTGATCCATTGAGGGTCTGGAGAATTGATCTTTCATATGGCTGTAAGCTTCTTGTATCTAGGAAAAAGAAAATCTAAAATCTATCGGGGAAATAATCATCAAAGAGGAGAATTTATTACCAACTACCAACATTGTGGCAGCTTAGCAAGGCAACCAAAAATTCACTTATGATTGCTTAACATATCGCAAAATTTGTCCTAAATCGAAAAACTAACATACTAACTCTAAGATTTATTGTATTAACTTTACTTTAATGCAATTTAAATTATGTCATTTACTTTATGTCTTTACTTTCATGCTCTTTACTTTAGCATCTTTATCATTCTTGTCATTTATCATTTTTCTCTTTACTTTATGTCATTTTCTTTTTTGCTCACTTGAGCATTTTATCTTTATGTCATTTTCCTTTTGCTCACTTGAGCATTTTATCTTTATGACATTCTTATTTTTCTCACTTGAGCTTTCTTTTTCTTTTAAAGACATTAATAATCAACTTGAACATTAAAATACTTAAGACTCTCTTTAGACTATGGTGACTATCCCTTTGCATCTTAGAGTATTTGGACTTAGGATAGGACCTTGACCTGGACTTTGAGACCTTTGGACCTTGCGTATTTTGTTGTTATTTTGTTTGTGTACTTGGAACTTTTTTGTGTGCTTGTGTTACTTTGAAAATTCATTTGATGCAAGAATAATTCATCTGAGACATCAAGTTCATCTGATACATGCCAAGTCATTTGTACTTTTTAGTTTCATCTGATACAAAGCTTGCACCTGAGCCACTATTATTCATCTGATGCTTATTAATTTTTGTGTGACTTTAATTTAAAGGAATGGGATGCATTGTTTGAATTGTATCAATATGACTGCTCTTGTTTGGTTAGACCTTTCCCACCTTTGCTTTTACTTTATGTTTTATGATAGTACCTTTATATCTTGCCCATCTTCCTCAATTTTTAAATATTCTCCCTCCTTCTCAAAACCTTCTAGTATTCTTAAACTTAAACCACTTTCATAAAAAATAAAAAAACTTGACTTTGTCAAGTGCAATTTGTAATGCGGTGAACTGACTTTGAGATTTTTGTTTTGCTTTTTATCGCAAATATTGCGGATAGCAAGAGTCGCCACCGACTTTTCTTTTATCCAATTAAGGGAAGGTGAAAAGAACAGGAACATACCTTCGTTAGATTCTGAGTAAGGGAGAAGGTTATGAAAAGGGAATGTATTAGCACCCCTTTCCATCCGTAGTTTTCTACGGGCTCTTAGTTGCTTTTTAGCTCACTTTTAAAAATGCTTTCTGTGTGTTTGACAAAAATGTTTTGAAAAAGCATTTCGCTTTGACTTTGTAATGATTCATGTAGAAATGTATACAAAGTGTTCGGAAATGTTTCGTTTTGAAAAGAGTTTGAACTTTGACAAAAGTGTGTGGTGTGAAAAGTATTTTGTTTGAGAAAGCAACTAAAAGTCTTATTACCTACTCAGAATGGTCATTTTCGTGTTGTTTTCGTTTCCTTTAGAATAGTGTTATCCATACCATTAGTTGGTAGGTAACCCTATTTGTTGGATGTAGAAGGGACATTCGAAGGGACATCGGATGGTCATAGAAGGTAACTTGTAGGAGTATCCTAGCACATTCGAAGGGACGATCATCACTTTTCGTAGGCAACAATCGAGGGACGAGATCATGTATTCGTAGGCGACATCGTGGGTCTATGATCTTTGTATCGAAGGGACTATGATGATATGTTTGTAGGCAACGGTGCTAGGATACCTCTACGTTCGAGGGACTTGACCATTTATTCGAAAGACAACGAGAGAGAAATACCCTAAGGGGTGCATGTGTGAAGAGAGTGTGTTAAATTCAGATATATTATCTTGCAATTAGAAGTGATCTATGTCCGTTTTTATCTTGTCATACACGCCTAGTTACTAACAGTTTATAGGGTGCGGAAAAATAAATTGCGGAAAGTAAAATGCGGAAAGTAAAAGTCCTACACTATTACATGGCTTTGGGGCAGTTACATAATATGAGTGCGGAAAGTGAAAGTCCTAATTAATCTATTACATCCCATAGGCAGTTACATAATATTGAAAAGAAAAGCAAAAAATAGTCTGAAACGTTACAACCTGTGAGCAGATACATAATCGGAAAATATGAGAAATTCGCATAAGAGAAAAAAGGTTAGTAAAAATAAAGTTCTTTGCATGAGGAAAAAGATTTTAGATTAGTAATGACAATTAGATGATAAGATAATTTTTTGGGAATTTTCTGGATCGATTTTGATAATTAAAAGCAATTAAAAGTCAATTTAATGGTTAATTAACAATTAATTAAAATATACATGCAAAAATATTAATTTTAATGTCAAAAATTAAATAAACATTTTTCTGATTAAAATGCAAAAGGAAAATATTTTTTGTGATTTTTAAATGCATGAGAAAAATATTTAAAGATAAATTAAATGGAATGAAAATATTAAGAAAAAAGAAAAAAAAAAGAAAAGTTAGTTTGCAAAGTGATAAAAAGAAATTGCCAGGGCCAAGGATCGAACTCGTGCCCTCCTGGAGAAATCAACCAACGCGTTACCATCTGAGCCAAGGTGTCTTGGTGTTTGTAATCTGCAAACAATGTATTATAAAGGATGCAACGTGTCATATTTTTAATTTTCAAACACAGTCAACAACATGGGACCCAATATTCATGTGAGAACGAATCAGGATGAGCCATTGCGCCACGCCAGCCTCGTCGGTCTCTGGTACAATCAATGACGTCGGAGCCCTAGCTCCGGTCGTCTTCTCCGGCGAGCTCGTTCCTCAAACCTGCAAAACAGCCAAAATAAAAAGCAAAGGGATACCCTACCCCCCTAAATCAACCATGGCGAACACGATGGTGGTGTCTGTTTGGCCTGAAAGTCCCTGTATCGGTCGGTTCGAAGCTTTCCAGTTTTTGAAACCTAACAATGGCAATTCAAGATTTCTACGTGCAAGCTTACATGTAATGATCCAAACACACTCTAATGGATGCCCTGAGTTCAAATAAGCAAGCAAAACAGTTAACAATGCATGAATTGTAAAAATCGAAATTGAGAAAAATACCAAATCGGAGTGACTTGTAGGGCGCGATCTGGGATGATTTTGCTTCGTGTGAGGGTTGGGAATGATTGCTGGGATGTTCAGGAACACGATGGAGGGCTTGAAACACCTTGAAACCTGCTGGAAAATCAAAATCGAAATTGACAACTTTGTGAAAAATTTGTGGTTTTTAGGGTTGCTTCAAGAGGCTAGGGTTTCGTCCTTGGTCTTTGTGAATGCAATAGGTATTTATAGAGCAAGAGGCTGGAGCAAAAAGAATGAAAAAAGATATGTTCTTGAATGCAAAATATTTTCTCTTTCAATTTTCATCAAATCTTTCCAAAATTTGATTTTCTCTTCCTTGCATGATCTAGCACGAATTTGGCATGTCTTGTGGGCTTCCTTGGTCCTCAAGTTTGATAAAAATCCAACCCAACTTAAATTATACCTTGTTTTCATATTTTATTTAATTTAAATTTGAATTAAATGCTTTTAAATTCAAAAATAAATCAAAAAAATAGAAAGAGGTCATGGCAAGGCATCAAGAGGTCTTAAATAATATTATGATCAAGTTTGGATCATAAAATTATAGGCCCATTTGGAAAAAATTGGATTTTGTCAAATATTTTCCTTTGTGCAATTCCTCAAAAATGCCCAACTTGTGCAAGGTGTATCTTGCTTAATTTTTAACATTTTTGAATGTTCTTGAACTTTTTAGAAAGCTCTAGATGTCCTCTAAACAACCTTTTTGGTTTCATCTCAATTGGAGTTTCCATGCTCAATAACACTCCTTTACAAAAAGTTGACTTTTGTAATGTTTTGATCCATATCTTCAAAATGAAGCATTTTATGACCATGCTTGTGAGACATGAAGTTGAAGAGAATTGAATTCTCTTAAAAATGAGAGTTGGTGGAATTTTTTTTGATAAAGTATGAGAAAGTTATGCTGAGTCAAAGTTTAGTTGACTTTTCCTCAAGAAACCCTAATTTGGAAAGTTTGATTTTTGACCAAATCTTTGAGTTTTCTTGATGAATCATGATCAACCCTTGATCAAATGATGAATTTCACTTCAAAATATGGATGTTGACCAAAAATCATGAAGTTTGACTGTATGTTGACCACAATTGACTTTTTGTCCAATACAACTGATTTCCAACCATCTGAGCAATTGTCTGAGGAAACTTGGCTTGCAAGGCTTGAAACTTGACATGGAGATTCTTTGAAGCATATGAGGAGGCATGATGACCATTGGATATGTTGGGAACCACCTTGATCTGAGAATTGCCAAACCCTAGTTTAGGTTGATTGCTTAGGAGAGGGTTTGTCTGGTCAACCCTTGTGAAATCCTTGTGTATGGATATGAGAAATGTCTTGAGAAGTAGGAGGGCAAATTTTGGGGTATGACAGCTGCCCCTATTCAATCTTCTTGTACTGGAAGGGTTAGATTGGCATGCGTGCCTTTCGTGACCTGGAGGTAGAAGATGATTGAACACTCGAGTAAACCTGAAAATTTGCACTCGCCGTTGATTGATGATGCGGGAATGGGCTTACAGATGCCATTTGGAGAAGCTGGAGACTTCACTGGGGAATGAGTCGTACGCTAGACCCAAGAACGTTGCCTGAACAGAAGAGTCGTCGGAGATGGGCTTAAGATGCCATCTGGAGAGACTGATGCTGAGGAATGAGCCATACGCTAGGCTCTGCAGATATTCCTGAGCGTAGAAGGGAGCACGAAGATGGGCTTAAGATGCCATCCGGATAGAGTCGTATGTTAGACTTTACACTCGTCTTTGAACGAAGTTATTGGATTGTATTGGTTTTTAACCAAATATGCAGCATTCTAAAAGTGGAGAGATGTCGACAAATAGTTGGAGATGGGCTTAAGATGCCATCCAAGGCAACTGAGTCGTATGCCAGACTCTGTAGTTGCTGTTGATAAACAAGAAGGTGTCAGAATAAATCTTCGTCTTGATTACTCTGAGGGGATAATAGGTGGCAGAATGTGGATAGCTTCCCTATTGTGCTTCGGGTGTTGATCCAATGCCTGTTGTCGGAGGAAAACTTGGGTGATCGTTTGGATAGGGTCTCCCGTTCTCGCTTCGGGTATTAATCTTGGATCTGTTGTCGGAGGACAACTTGGGGTGGTCGTTCGGATAGGATCTCCCGTCTTGCTTCGGGTATTAATCTTGGACCTGTTGTTTAGAAGCGTTCTTCACCTGTTTGGGAAAACGAAAGAAACTTTGATAGAATATAGTTAGTCTTATGCAGATTATGATGCATGACAATGTGTATGAATGATATTATGCACAAGTTATGACTTTTATGAATAATGTATGATAGATGTTGTGGTATTTCAAAACATATACATCTTGAAGAAGATGTGAATGTCTTGCTGGAGATTTCAAACTTCTGCTTGGGGACGAGACGGATGAAAACCCTGCTTTTGAAAGAGAAGAAAGATATCATTGATTCCTCTGATGCACTATCTGACCAAGTTTCGAGCCTAGATATCTATGCTGCTGAGGATGGTAGAAACCGAGAGGTACACTACTGAGGATCTTGTGCGTAGACCCTGTTGGGGAAAATTTAAGAGGCGCTCCGTTGGGGAATCTTATGTATAGATTTTGTTGGGGAGTATCTGATTCGTTTCTAGGAGTCGAGTCTTGAAGGATCTGGAGCCCGTCAAAGCCTCTGGCTGGGGGGATAAGAGAAGTAGGTTTCCTCTGATGCACTATCTGACCAAGTTTCGAGCCTGGATATTGCTGTTGCCGGGGGAATGGTAATTGTTGAGAGATATTCTGCTGGGGGTAAATACCTCTACTGGAGATGAACTGTTACTGACGTAGCAAGGTTAAGTTGGTTGAAATCACTGCTCAGGGGCTAATGTGATGAAGCTTGGAATGTTGGAGCTAGTGGAAGGAACTTTGTACTCCGCTAGGGGAAGGTTTGCAGTGAGCGATACCTCTGTGGGGATTGTACTCTTCAGGGGAACGTTTGGTGAATTTCGTCGTCATCTCAATTCCTAGAGCCTGTAGTAATTATCCTTGTTCGTTCGCTTTTCGCATGTTTGTAAATAGATTTTTATTGTCAGATGCATATAATCATTCAAATCAAACGTTGGACTTTATGCAAACAACAATAGTGAAAATTGTAAACAGAAAGAACTTGTATTAATTTGAAAGGTGGTGTATGGCCAAGTAGTTTGTACACAAGAAAAGTAAAAAGCTATGCGGAAACAATCTCGTTAAGTTTCAACTATGCTAGTACTCATATATTTCGACTATCTCATCTCCTTGATGTCAGTAGAAAGTGAGTGGATTGATTTTCGCCATTTGAATCTTGAATGTTGATAGTAGTAGTCTGTAGGTAGGTGATCTGGACGAGACATAGTCGTACGCTTAAATCCCTAACTTTTGCCTAGACCGCCCTTCGTGTTTTCACCACCGATACCTTTTTGCCTAAGCCGCCTTTGTAGGTTTTCGACTTGCCGGGTGTACATGTTTTGTATATATCCTTAACTTTTTCCCGAACCCTTTTGGTTCGCCGGGAAACCATCCATGAAGGAGAAAACCTTATGCTGAGCGGTGTTGTCAACCAGAACATCAATATGAGGTAGTGAGAAATTGTCTTTCGGACTCGCTTTATTCAGATCTCTGTAATCCACACACATTCGTACTTTACCATCCTTCTTAGGTACAGGCACTACGTTTGCAACCCACTGCGGATAAGAAGTAACAGCTAAGAAACTGGCGTTGAACTGCTTCATAACTTCGGCTTTGATTTTCTTTGACATCTCAGGACGCATGCGACGAACCTTCTGTTTCACAGGGAGAAAACCTTCTTTTGTCGGTAACCGGTGTACCACAATGTTAATATCTAAACCTGGCATGTCTTCGTATGTGTTCGCGTTAAAAAGTGACGTGCGAGGGAATCGAATCTGAACTCGGATTCTCTAGCTCGAAACGATTTACTCTTTTGATTTGTTTATAAAGATGCCGCGAGCATCAAGCTTTATTATTTTCAACACAAGAAAAATGATTATGAAAAAGGGGAAAACTGCTAATACCCTCAATTGATATGATATGCATTACGACTAGCGCGAACTAGACGCAACGCATTGGGGAGATTCCGGGTAAGGGGGTTTGTTATATAAAGGGAATAGATGGAGCACCCTAAATATATATAGTTATCTATAGCTTTATATATGAATATGTTTGATATGTTTGTGTGTTTTAAATTGCTATTTCTATGATTGGGAAAGTTTCTCCTTTGGATTTTAAGAATGATAGATTATGTGGGATCCTAGGTTTTGTTATTATTGTGCTCGCAAAGATCATTGGGATCTTCTGCATACATATCCCTTAATGGGAATCAAAGCATTTGTAGCTCGGATCTAAAGGGATCTATGGTTTGTTTGGTTTGAGGGAGAAAGAAATTTGCTCGGCAAGGATAAGACCTTGTGCCTACGTATTCTCAAAAGGATGTTGAGAAAGTCAGAGCAATCGTAGTTCCCACTTATGCTAGTGGAAGCAACGGGATGTTATTAAGAGACACAGACAAATGTCATCTCAATGAAAAATGTATTTAATCTATTTCATCACATACATTTTGAAATGTTTGATTGATTGAATCTTTCGTCGTAAGTTATAGGTGTTTTTCTTGAGTATACAAGCGTTACCACTTACGAGTTAAGAAAGATGTTTGAAAAAGATGATTGAATCTTTTAATTGTAAGCATTGGGTGTTTTTCTTGAGTGTACAAGCGTTACCACTTACAGATTAAGAGATGTTTTTGTTTGAAAAGAGTTTGAAAAGTTTTTGATTGTATGTGATGTGATAGATGAGATGCTTCTTCCATAGAGATGATAAAAGTCTAAATCTCGAGGAGAAATTGATTGGATTAGGGGATGCTTTTAAGAAGCCCATGGGTCCTTGTATTGTAATCCCAAGAGGAGGCATTCCGAGGGTCATCGAGGGTCCTTGTACGAAGCTCAAGAGGAAGCTATAAGGTATGGCTGGCTTTGGCTTTAAGAGGGATTTCACCGAGAAACCATCCTCTTAGGATTTCAAGAGCAATTTCACCAGGAAATTATACTCTCAGGGTTCTATCCTAACGCGGGTGATTCTTTGTATTGGAAGCCCAATAAGAGGCTGTTAAGAGATTTCCTGGTCTCTTTCTTGTTTGATGCCCAAGAGAAGGCTAAACTCAATGAGGAGTTCTTTTGAACGAAGCCCAAGAGGAGGCTGACTCAGCAGGGGAGTGTTGTCTTATATGAAGCCTAAGCAGAGGCTAAACTCAGATGAATGAGTTTACTTATATGAAGCCTAAGAGGAGGCTGAACTCAGATAAATGAGTTACCTTGTACAAAGCCCAAGAGGAGGCTAACTTTGTGGGGAACCTAATGGTTAGACTAGTTGTTATGTTATAACTAGACAGTTATATAAACAAGTATATGAAGTTTATTCACAGGAGTTTATGAAGGAAATATAAACAAATGCATGATGTTTAATTACAAGAGTTTATGAAGAAAATATAAACAAGTGTGTGTGAAATGAACGTTCGAAACGAGCGTAACTTGATTATTTACAAGTTTGACTGTGTACAAGGGAATGAATATGTACACGAATGAGTATGTATGTACAAGTAAATATGTATGTACATAGGAGGGTTGGGACTTACACCGTAAGGGAGGCCCATTGGTTTAAAAGCAGTTTCACCGGGAATAATGCTCCTTTTAATACCAATGGTATTCAGTGTGTATATACAAGCGAAACGAAAACAAACGGACGAAGTTTGTCTGTACTTGAGTATTTACAAAGGTATCTGTATTATGTACAAGTAAAAATTGGTATGTACATAAAAGAATTGGATATGTACAGGGAAATAATTATGTACATAAAAATAATTTTGGGACTTACACCGTGAGGGAGGCCCATGATCGGTTAAGAAATTTGAGGAAAAACGAGTTCGGTTTTATCTTCAAATCGGATCGATCATGGAAAAAAGAGTGTAAGTTTGATGAAAAGTTTTGAAAAGATCTTGAAAGTGTCTTTGAAAGATAAAGTTTACTTACAAGAAGTTTGAAAAAATTTCGGGCTTCGAAAGTTTGAAAGAAACGTCTTTGAAAGTGCTTTGAAAAAGTACTCAAACGTATCGTTTTCGGCTCGATAAAAATATAATCAGAAGAAAGTATTTTTGAATTTTTTTGACAATACCATAAAATATACATGTTAAATGACATGTGTGCAAAAAATCACCTCAAAATGAGGAGTTTTGATTGGGTTTTGAAAGAGTCAAAGTTTGAAAAAAAATATGAAGAGAAAATGAAAAAGTTTGGCAAAAATGGTCCCAAGGCTACTCGAACCCGGGACCATTGGGCATTGGGCAAGGCGTGTGGCAAGGCAAAGTGTTAAGAGTGAGCTGGAAACTGCTGGGGCGGCAATACATCCGTGTATTGATCGCAAACCATGTTATAATATTATAAACTTTATATTTGAATTTGAAAAAACGCGCGCAATCATCTTCTTCTTCCTCAATCCTTCATCCAGCCATGGATTCGTTGTTTCTCAATGAAATTGCTTGATGTAAACATCAAACTTGGTCGAAATTGAAACAGGAACATGATGATATGGTTTAATTTCATTTATTTTTAGTTTAACCTGATTAAATTTCCAGAAAACACGAAGAACCCTAATTCCTAAAAATCAAATTGAAATCGTGTGTGATCATGGAATTAAGCAATTAGTTTAGGGTTAATGATCAGTGATGGTGCAGAAACAAAACGGCCAAGAGCTTTTTGAACTGGAAGTGAGAAATCAAGGAGTTCGAAGTTTGAGTTCTTACCTCTTGAAGCTGAGATCGAAATCTTCAATAGAGTGTTTCCAGTTGTTGTTTAAGGATTGCTAGAGCACCAGTGAACCTTATGGAAGGTGTGAGGATGGTCTGCTTGCTCTGAAATTGCCTGGATCATTCCAACCAAGTCCACTTGCATATGCTTGAAATGAAATTCGAATCCGTGCTTGGAGGTGTTACAGATCAAAAGTGATGGTTTGTATCATCCATATGGAGTATATTGATGATGTTTGAATGATAAAAACACAACTTGCTCGAGCCAAACATCAGTTTTGAAAGTTAAGGCAGTTTTGGCAAGTTTGAAAGTTTGAAATGCAATTCTGGTTTTTAGCTATTCTTATGTTGATTTTAAGTTTCAAACCAGTTATATGTTGATTTTAAAACATGTTAGACACCAAATCTCTCATGGTTTTTCACAAGTTTTGAAAATTGCAAGAATTCCCACTTTGAACTATGTTACTTGAAATTTAAGAAAGAAAGGAAAAAGCTTGTTTTGGCATAGCTTTGGTGTAGTTTCAAATGGCAAAAATGACCTCTATTTATAGGTCAAGATTTCAGATTAGCAAGCAAAGAGGATTGACTTGGATTTAGACAACTTGCCTTAGAGGGCAAGAAAGTCATTTTTGCCATAAATGCAAAAGGAAGCTTCCTTTTAACCATGGTTAAATAATTCAACTTGATCTTATCTTATCATAATTACTTTCCATCTGATTTTTATCAGCTCTATCCTTCTTGGCTAGGTGGCAAGGCTTCTAGAAGGAGAAAACTCAAAAATGACTTGTAATTTTGAAGGTTGTACTTGAAAATCATGGCTTTTGGAGCTCTATGTTTCAAAATCAAAAGTATAGCTAGACACCATGGATTTGCAAGTTCTTGGACATTTTGGAAATCTTGTTTCAAGGGCTACAACTTTTATGTTTTGAGTTTTTCCTAATTCTAAATGGAACTATGTAAAAAAATGCCATGAAAGTAGGAAAAAATGTGAAATTTTAACACTTGAAAAATTTTCTAAGTGTTGAAAATTTTGACTTTTTGTTGACTTTTCCAAATTTCTTGATTTTTATGATCATGATGGATCATTTGAATTATTTTGATGATTGAAAAAGTTTTATCTTGAAAAAGTTAACCAAAAGTCAAAGTTTGACTTTTCAATGCAGATGATCCAAAAATTGACTGATGAATTTTGTGAACTTCTGTGATGTTTTGAATCCAGAAATTAGGTCAACATGTTGTATTGAATATATGAAGACCAATCTCCAAGCAAAAAATTCATTCATTGATCAGAAAATCAGTGATTGCTTGTACTCGATAAAAACCATAATTGGTCGATCCTCGATAGATCATGAAGAAAAGTTGGATATCTGAAGATCAGAGGTTGATGATTTGATTAAGATA
This sequence comes from Vicia sativa, assembly GCA_021764765.1. NCBI lineage: Eukaryota > Viridiplantae > Streptophyta > Magnoliopsida > Fabales > Fabaceae > Vicia > Vicia sativa. Next base: position 85,749,524 of record CM038795.1, read on the forward strand.
GATCAATTGAGGTGAGTGAAGCTCAAACCCTAATTGATTACCTCTTGAATCAGATGAAAAATTTGTGAAACCCTAATTTTGACCTGTAGAAGCCACACCCAATTAATTATGTTCTGAACTGTTAGTGATGCAGTAATGCAAATGTAAGGTGGTATATTAGGTCAAAAATTGGGGTATGACAGTATGACCAAGCAAAAACCTCGATATAGTCTCGTAGCATCTGAACCAATCTTTCTTTGACATTGTTCTCAAGACCCGCTCCTATCTTGATCTCTTTTTCTGTCTCCGTCAGTACCCAAATTCACAACCTCAACTGGCTCTTCGTGTGGCTGTATAACTCGTTCTTCTTGTTGTAGCAGTCTGACAAGTTCTCCTGGCACTTCACAATCTTCCTCACCTTCGTCTTTGGCTTGGTAGATCGGATTATCGAAGTCATATTTAGCAATAGCATAGTTGTTATCAACGAGATTCGGAGTGATTCTGCAGTGTATCACGTGGGTGTGTGTAAGAAACACATAGTTTTTTTAAGGGGTGATAAAGTAAAAGGAAGAAAGCAACAATTAAATGCAAAATTCCAACGATTTTATTGAATGAAAATATGCAAATGATAGATAATAACCCTCACAAACAAGCCATAATGCCCCGGGCAAGGCACTAGGCTTTAGAGTTTATTGTTCAAAACATGGAAAATACGAAAAGCAAAGCAAAAACAAAGGCAATTACTCCTGTCTAAAGGATATTGGTATGACGTCTTCAGTCTTCCAATTGCTGAGCCCATTGTCTGGAGTTGGGAAGATCCAATCGCTGATGTCGAAGTCACTGTCGTTGTCTTCTATAGCATGGATTCCACTCTGGCTGATGCGGAAAGGAAGTTGGCCGGCACGTTCGCGGCGTATCATCTTCTGTCCTATGATGGTGAAGCCTAAACCAATATTGTCAGATTTGAAAGGAAGATCAGGGAGCTGTCCATAAATAGTACTACCTTCTTTTTCAACAGCAGCTTGAGCATCCTTCAACGAGGCCATCCTAGACGGAACTTGCGTAACTTCAGGAGTGACGGGAGAGTCAACAGGCATGACTCTGGGGATTGCTTCAAAAGCTTGACAGGGAGTCTCGAAGAATTCACCTTCCATCTCGAGATATCGGAATGACTGTAGATGACTGACCATATATTCTTCTTCACCACATATTGTAACAACCTTCCCTTTCACTGGATATTTCAATTTCTGATGTAAGGTAGAAGTAACAGCGTCTGCCCCATGTATCCAAGGGCGTCCAAGTAGGCAAGAGTAAGCTGGGCGGATGTCCATGACAAAGAAAATGGAGTCAAAAGTCTGGGAACCGACTTTAACAGGTAGAATAAGCTCTCCAAGCACTGTTCGCTTAGAACCATCAAAATCTCTCACAATTATGTCACTGGGTTTCAGAACTAACCCTTCAACATCAAGTCGATCAAAAGCAGCCTTCGGAAGGATATTCAGAGCGGAACCGGTATCCACCAAAACATGAGACAATGTAACGCCCTTGCATTCAACAGAGACGTGCAAGGCTTTGTTGTGTTTCCTTCCGGCAGGAGTCAAATCAGTATCATAGAAGCCTAGGCCGTTGTTGGCAGCTAGGGCGTTAGCATGAGCCTCAGAGCACAAGAGTAGAGCAAGCATGGAGATCTTGGACGGAGTCTGTCCCAACTGTTCCACAACATTGTAGTCACTCTTCTTGATGATCTTCAGAATTTCCTCCATTTCTTGTTTGGAGGTGCCTTTGGTAACTTCCTTTGGTACTTCTGGCTGAGCAGGATGAGTTACTGGTTCTTTCCCTCTGGTCTCATGAACTGGTTGAATAGCTGGAATGCGAGCTGGAGTCGCAGTGTCTTTTGGAGGAGAGATATCTGGAGAGAACACTCTTCCGGTTCTGGTCACCTTACTTGATCCGGTGATGTTGTCAATGTCAGGAATGGTAGCTTCAGCTGTAAGATCTTCAACGGTCAGAGGGTCTTGCTTGACGCCATGATAGTAAACCTCAGATCCATAATTCCAGGGAATAGCTTTGTCGGAGGAATATGGAGCTAGTCTAGGAGAAGTAATGATGAGAGGTGCCACTCTAGGCACAGAATCAGCAGAGGAAATCCTTATAGTGTTAACATCAGCGTAGTCTTCTAGGAAATCGTCACCCCATCCAGTCGCCTTAACATCTTCAATAGGAATTTTGTAGCTCTCAGGAACAGTATACTTCACCATGTAATTATACTTTCCACTTGGCTTCCCCAAGGTATCCCATGCATTTGCATAGCCATTCACATCTTCGATCTTCGCTTAGACATGTCTTCACGCAGACTCTCCACAGGTGGTTTCAGGAATAGTATTTCGCAGTTATCCATCATGCACTGGACACGTCTTCTCAACCAAGCACAACCATTAGGTGCAGATGGGCACCAACGGCAATTCTCTAGGCATCCTGGATTGACACCGGCTTGTAGCAAATTCTTATTAACAGTCATCAGAGGAATGGTCAGGTTATCTATGTTGAAAACATAAGAGTTCTCGCCAATGGCATTGGAACTTTTGTCATGGTTAGGCATAGGAGCGTTGATCACATTCAGAGTCTCAATAGAAGGGTCAAACTCGATCTGCTTAGCTTCAATCATATCTTGAATCTTGTTCTTCAGAGCCCAACAGTTGTAAGTGTCGTGCCCTGGGCTGTTGGAGTGGTAAGCACACTTAGCATTAGGATTGTATCTCGAGAGGAAGTGTTGACACTGAGGAGGATCCTTCAAAGTAATCACCGCTTTCAACATGTGTTGCAAGGCTTGCGATAATGGCATGTTGATCTTTGTAAACCGCTCGTGGCGCGATCCGCTACGCTGTATCGCCGAGGTTGTGCTGATGTAGGATCGAGATCACAACCGCCCATAGATTGAGCGGTCGGTCTTGGCTTGGCTTTTTCGACCATACACGATTAGTTTCTTTCTTACCACCAAAAGATCTCTTGAGATTTGATGACGACTCTACCTGAATCATCCCACTTTTGATACCAGCTTCAATACGCTCTCCTGTCAATATCAGCTCGGTGAATCCGGCTGAAGAGTTTCCAATCAGATGATTGAAGAATGGGCCTGTCAGTGTTCCCATAAACATATCAACCAACTCCCTATTGGACATGGGTGGTTGAACTCTGCCTGCTAGATCTCTCCATTTCTGAGCATATTCTTTGAACTTCTCATCACGACCCATAGACATGCTTTGTAGTTGCATCCGAGTGGGCATCAATTCAGCATTATACTCATACTGTCTGTAGAAAGCATCTGCTAAGTCACTCCAAGTACGAATAAGGTCATTCTCTAGCTGATAATACCACTCCAATTGAGTTCCGGACAAACTCTCTTGAAAATAGTGCATCCACAACTTTCTATCATCAGTGTGGGGGTTGATCTTCTGAACATAGGACTTCAAAATTCAACCCGGACATCTTCAGGTTTTCTACAGCATTCAAACGGTCTTCAAGTTGCTTGTACTTGTCATCCTCATCAGAGTACTGGTCATTATCATAGTGATCTTCTCTGTCTTTCTCAGACACACACTGACTGCCTTCATCATTGCCCTTGACACTCCCCTCAGTCTTGACACTTCCTTCTGAGAGCTCTATTCGGCTGACCACTTTAGGACCACCTTTGTAACGTCTACTGTAACACCCCAACTAAATACCCCGAATATATTAATTAAATTAATATCTAAATCATCTTTAATCAGAGTTAACACGGCAAATGCGGGATGTCACAATTAATAGATATAATAAAACTTCATTCAAACAGTAGCCATGCTACACTGAGGATCAACATTTTCAAATAATTCAGTCAAGTTAAGACCATGTCTTACACAGCAGAAAATATCATAACCAAACACGGAATAATTCAATCATTATTATTCCCAACAAAGTTTTAATTAAACAATAAACCAATGTCTAATTTCTCATCTAACGTTCCCCAGTGTTACAATCTAATCAGAGCATGACACTGACACGCGGACTAAACGATAAGCTCTAGAGCCATCCTCACCGACTCTTCAGCTGCTAACCTTAATCTGAAATGGTAAAGTAAGGGTGAGACTTCTCATAATTAAAGCATATTATAAGTCTTTCAATCAATAATATATCACAAGCATATTATTTCACCCACTTAACATAAGTTCAAATTCACACACACAACCATATTCATCATGCATAATCATCACAATCCAAGAAGAGTAACACTGGAAGACATCCTAACATGTTACCACTCCATACAAATACAATGCAGACTCAATGCATGCGGTACCGACTCGTGACCAAGTCACCCAACACTGATCCATCATCAACCGGATACAGTACCATCGATTCGTCCATAACCACTCGGACACGAATCCAGCCTAACCACCCATCCTCACTCGGGTATCGGTTATCGGTAATCCAAGTCAAATTCCGCACAATGGGGAATTAACTTCACCAAACAATGCAAATGCACGCACATCACTAGCATGCAACATCAATCAGTCTATGTATACATTCATTTAACATAACTGAATCACAACAATCAACATGATATATCAACTAATCATGCGTACATCTAACATCAGCATAAACATGCAAACCAATCAACATGATATATCAACCAATCATGCATACATCTAACATCAGTATAAACATGTTATTACATCTACACATTACCAGTATTCTCATCACCAAAAGTCCTCTACTACACATACATCATTATGTGTCAGTTAATAATCATTTAATTCAAAATTCAACCCCTTTCCAAAATAATTTCAGGTTTTCTAAAATATTTTCATTTTATAAGGTAGAGCATTAAATTTAGGAAATAACGTCCAAAACGGCGCTCAAAACGGACTTATGGTTTGAAAGTTATGAATTTTTGAAGTTTTAAAATTTTTTTAAAAAATAAGCAGAACCCGGTTCCTACATACAGAACCGGTTCTATGTTCAAAATGCGCTCGAATGTATGGGAACCGTTCCTACCCATACAGAACCGGTTCCAAATCAAATTTTCATATTTTCGAAAACAACGTGGAACCGGTTCCTCCCACACAGAACCGGTTCCCGAGTTTGATTTTCAAAGTTTTCAAAGTGGAACCGGTTCCTCCCCAGGAACCGTTCCCACGCATAAAAAGTTATTTTCGCATTTTGACAGATTCTTCCATTTCAATCAACCTCAAATTACCCATACGAATTCTAACATGGGAAACACTAAAACACATCCAATTTGCATCATTATCACATCAAACAACATATTCTCATCATTTCTTTTCATCTATTGACACCCTAATTGATTTCAATCCATCATCTGACACTGTCTGACACAATCTGACACCATCTGACACAATCAGGTATACATCCATGGAAACCTAGAAATCCCTAAACATAGATTTCCTAACATGCTATGATCTATAATATTAAAATCAAAACCTATAATAAACAATAATCAATCGAAATCACCCTTACCTGTGGGTTCTTGAATCGACACTTCTAGGTTTTCTTCCTTCTTTTCTCCTCTTCTCACTTCACGTATCTTGTTTTCTCCAAGAATGACTCTATTTCCTTCTTTCCTTATTTTATTCGTTTTTATTCCTTTTAATATAAATAAAATAAGTATTATTTCTCGTTCTCCAATTAATTCCATCATTAATCTTAATAATCCAATATATTAAATAAATTATGTCCTCAATTAATTTAATAATTAAAAATCATAATTATTTAATTACCGAATTATTTTGGGGTGTCACAACTCCCCCCAACTTAAAAGAGTTTTCGTCCTCGAAAACATACCTCAGACGAATAGTTCGGGATACGAGTCCTTCATCTGACTCTCCAGCTCCCAAGTGACATTTCCATCAGCTGGTCCTCCCCAAGCCACTCTTACCAATGCAATCTCTTTGCCTCACAACTGTTTCAACTTCCGATCCTCAATTCTTACAGGTACCGCTTCCACAGTCAAATTCTCTCGTACCTGTATATCATCTACCCGAATCTCATGCGACGGATCAACAATGTACTTCCTCAGTTGAGATACATGAAAAACATCATGCAGATTCGCAAGTGACGGCGGCAAAGCAATCTGATATGAAACCTTCCCAACTCTCTTGGTAATCTGAAAAGGACCCATAAATCGTGGAGTCAACTTCTTTGACTTCAAAGCTCGACCAATACCAGTCATCGGAGTAACTCGCATAAACACATGTTCTCCTTCACTAAACTCAAGGTATTTCCTCCTCTTATCATGATAACTTTTCTGACGACTCTGAGAAGTCCTCATCTTCTCCTGAATCATCTTAATCTTTTCCGAAGTTTGTTGAACAATTTCCGGTCCAATCACTGCACTCTCTCCAGTTTCATACCAATACAATGGTGTCCGACACCTCCTACCATACAATGCCTCAAACGGAGCCATACCAATACTCGAGTGAAAGCTATTGTTGTAGGTAAACTCAATCAATGGTAGATAACTATCCCAAGCTCCACCCTTCTCTAACACACAAGCTCTCAGCAAATCTTCCAACGACTGAATCGTTCTTTCCGTCTGACCATCTGTCTGTGGATGATAAGCGGAACTCAAACGCAACATGGTACCCAAGGCTTCTTGCAATCCCGTCCAGAACTTAGATGTAAACCTCGGATCCCGATCCGACATAATACTAGACGGAATACCATGCACACTCACAACCTTTTCGACATACAATTCTGCTAATCTCTCCATCGGGTAATCCATTCTTATCGGAATAAAATGAGCAGATTTCGTCAACCTATCCACAATCACCCAGATAGAATCACAATTCTTAGCTGTTCTTCTTCGCAAACCAGACACAAAATCCATAGAGATTCCATCCCACTTCCATTCCGGAACAAACAACGGCTCCATCAATCCTGACGGCTTCTGATGCTCTATTTTCGACTTCTGGCAAACTAAACAAGCATACACAAACTCAGCAATTTCCTTTTTCATTCCCGGCCACCAAAACAACTTTTTCAAATCATGGTACATTTTAGTAGCACCGGGGTGAATACTCAACCCGCTACGATGCCCTTCTTCTAAAATACTCTTCCGAATCTCGGCAACATCCGGGGACACACACCCGATCACCAAATCTCATAACACCGTTCTCGTCAATTCGGAACTCGCCTCCTTGACCTTGGTTGATCAATGTCAACTTATCAACTAAACCAACATCAGATTTCTGTCCATTTCTAATCTCCTCCAGAATACCACTAGTCAGTTTCAACATATCCAATTTCACACTATTCGGAGTAGTTTCACAAACCAAACTCAGATCTCTGAACTGTTCAACCAAATCTAACTCACGAACCATCAACATCGACATATGCAAGGACTTTCTACTTAAAGCATCCGCAACAACGTTTGCCTTACCAGGATGGTAATTCAAACCGAAATCATAATCCTTTAAGAATTCTAACCATTTTCTCTGCCTCATGTTCAACACCTTCTGATCAAAGAGATACTTCAGACTCTTATGATCACTGAATACCTCGAACCGAGAACCATATAAATAATGTCTCCATAGCTTCAAAACAAATACGACAGCTGCCAACTCCAAATCATGAGTCGGATAATTCCTTTCATGCACTTTCAATCGTCAAGCATAAGCCACAACACGCTTATCTTGCATCAACACACCACCTAATCCCATTAATGATGCGTCACAACACCACAAAAGACTTAGTCGGATCGGCAAAATCAAGATCGGAGCACTTGTCAACCTCCTCTTGACTCTTGAAATCCTTTCTCACATTCAACATCCCAAACAAACACCGACCCTTCCGGTCAACTCGGTCAATGGCAACGCCATTGGAAAACCCTCAATAAACTTAGGTAATAACCGCAAGACCCAACTACGGATCTCGAAGCATTCTTGGCGCTTCCCATCGAGATACCGCCTACCTCGTAGGATCAACAACAATTCCATTCTTGGAAATTACATGACCAAAAAACTCACCTCCTCTAACCGTAATTCACACTTGGACAACTTCGCATAAAGCTTCTTTTCTTTCAACAATTCCAACACAACTCGAGATGTTCGCATGCTCCTCATCGCCGAATAAATCGAATATCATCGATGAACACTACTACGAACTTGTCAAGATACGGATGAAATATCCTGTTCATATACTCCATGAAAATACCAGGTGCATTAGTAACTCCAAACGGCATAACAGAATATTCATAGTGCCCATACCTCGTTCTAAATGCAGTTTTCTGAATATCCTCTGACTTCACACGAATCTGATGATATCCAGATCTCAGATCAATCTTACTAAACACACACGCTCCAATGAGCTGATCCATCAAATCATCAATCCTCGGCAAAGGATACCGATTCTTGATTGTAACTTTATTCAACTGCCGGTAGTCAACACATAACCTCATTGAACCTTCCTTCTTCTTAACCAATAACACCGGAGCACCCCACGGCGACACACTCGGACGAATAAACTTCTTCTCAAGCAATTCCTCTAACTGCTTCTTCAATTCAGCTAATTCAGATGCCGACATGCGATAAGGCGCCATCGACACCGGATTAGTTCCAGGAATCAGATCTATAGTAAATTCTACCTCTCTCTCAGGTGGCAATTCACTAACGTCTTCCGGAAACACCTCTGGAAATTCATTCACCACTGGCAATCCATCACCTTTTGATTTTCCCTCCGCTTCTATTGCAGAATACAACATAAACACCACAACACCATCTTTCACAGCTAGGTTCATCTGCTTAACTGACATAATCTCATTTTTGATCTTAACCTCTTCAGGGAAAATGACTGTCTTCTCAAAATAGTTGATACGAACCTGGTTGAATTCCAACCAGTTCATTCCAAGGATGATATCAAGTTGTTCTAGCGGTAGGCACACTAAATCCATACCGAAACCCCTATCAAAAATCACAACAGGACAATTTCTACAAACATACGAAGTAGTCACTGAACCCGACGCAGGAGTATCAATAACCATACTTCCATCCATATTAGAAATTTCCAAATTCAATCTCTTAGCACAATCTAACGCAATAAAAGAATGCGTAGCTCCAAGATCAATAATCGTAATCAAAGGTATGCCATTAATAAAACATGTACCTTTAATCACCGATCATCCGGTTTAGTCTCTCGATCCGCATAATGCAAACACTTTACCACCTTGCTCTTTCTTGGGTTTTGTGCATCGAGGACTAGTATGACCCTCTTCACCACAGTTGTAGCAAGTCACCACTTTCACTCTGCATTGGCCACATGGCGAACTTTCCACACTTGAAACACTTCTTATCATTGCTCTTACAGTCCACCATCCGATGTCCTGTATCACCACACTTGTAGCACTTAACGGAAGAACTAGAATCTCCTCTGCCGGACTTCTTCCAACCATCGGATCTCGATTATTCCTATCATAAGGCTTACCACGATCCATCTGCTTACCTTTCCCGTCAACATACCCTCGAGCATTCGACTTAGTGTTAGCAAGATCCTCCTCTAGAATCCTCTAGTCAACGGATCGTAAAATCTTGGACACGCGATACGAATACCCTGCTTAATCTCATCACGAAGACCATTCTCAAACTTGATACATTTGGAAAATTCTCCATCTGCATCGTTAGGGTAATGAGCATAATACTTCGCTAATTCCGAAAACTTCGAAGCATACTCACTGACAGTCTTGTTGCCCTGCTTGAGTTCCAGAAACTCAATCTCCTTCTTACCTCTGATGTCCTCAGGAAAATACCTCCTCGAAAAGCTCTCCGAACACCAAGTCGCAACACCATCTTCTTCCAGTTCACTTCTGGTAGCAACCCACCACTCATCAGCTTCCTCAGCTAACATGTGAGTTCCATATCTCACCTTCAGCCCCTCTGCATAGTCAATCACTCTAAAGATCCTCTCGATCTCCTTCAACCACTTCTGAGCACCTTCGGGATCATGTGCACCCTTGAACAACGGAGGATTATTCCTCGGAAAAATCCCCAATTGTCTCAACACCAATCGCAGCCTCCGCTGGTTCCTCCGAGCACTCCACCAACATTCCCAAAGCCTCAAGAATGGCATCATCATTCCTTCGTTACCTCTTCCGCCATTGTTCGTAACATAACAAAACAATCTACATCAGACACAAGTATCGGCGGTCACTTCACACTAGTCGCATACTAAAGGGATAACGACACAGACAAGACCGACTATGCTCGATACCACTATTGTAACACCCCAACTAAATACCCGAATATATTAATTAAATTAATATCTAAATCATCTTTAATCGAGTTAACACGGCAAATGCGGATGTCACAATTAATAGATATAATAAAACTTCATTCAAAGAGCTATGCTACATCGAGGATCAACATTTTCAAATAATTCACCAAGTTAAGACCATGTCTTACACAAGAAAATATCATAACCAAACACGGAATAATTCAATCATTATTATTCCCAACAAAGTTTTAATTAAACAATAAACCAATGTCTAATTTCTCATCTAACGCTCCCCTGTTACAATCTAATCGAGCATGACACCGACACGCGGACTAAACGATAAGCTCTAGAGCCATCCTCACCGACTCTTCACCGCTAACCTTAATCAAATGGTAAAGTAAGGTGAGACTTCTCATAATTAAAGCATATTATAAGTCTTTCAATCAATAATATATCACAAGCATATTATTTCACCCACTTAACATAAGTTCAAATTCACACACACAACCATATTCATCATGCATAATCATCACAATCCAAGAAGAGTAACACTGGAAGACATCCTAACATGTTACCACTCCATACAAATACAATGCGCACTCAATGCATGCGGTACCGACTCGTGACCAAGTCACCCAACACCGATCCATCATCAACCGGACATAAGTACCATCGATTCGTCCATAACCACTCGGACACGAATCCAGCCTAACCACCCATCCTCACTCGGGTATCGGTTATCGGTAATCCAAGTCAAATTCCGCACAATGGGAATTAACTTCACCAAACAATGCAAATGCACGCACATCACTAGCATGCAACATCAATCAGTCTATGTATACATTCATTTAACATAACTGAATCACAACAATCAACATGATATATCAACTAATCATGCGTACATCTAACATCAGCATAAACATGCAAACCAATCAACATGATATATCAACCAATCATGCATACATCTAACATCAGTATAAACATGTTATTACATCTACACATTACCAGTATTCTCATCACCAAAAGTCCTCTACTACACATACATCATTATGTGTCAGTTAATAATCATTTAATTCAAAATTCAACCCCTTTCCAAAATAATTTCAGGTTTTCTAAAATATTTTCATTTTATAAGGTAGAGCATTAAATTTAGGAAATAACGTCCAAAACGGCGCTCAAAACGGACTTATGGTTTGAAAGTTATGAATTTTTGAAGTTTTAAAATTTTTTTAAAAAATAAGCAGAACCCGGTTCCTACATATACAGGAACCGGTTCCTGCAGAAGTTCAAAAATGCGCTTCTGGAAAAATGTATGGGAACCCGGTTCCTACCCATACAGGAACCGGTTCCCAGAAATCAAATTTTCATATTTTCTGGAAAAACAACGTGGAACCCGGTTCCTCCCACACAGGAACCGGTTCCTGAGTACAAATTTTCAGTTTTTCAAAAAGTTTTCAAAGTGGAACCCGGTTCCTCCCCACTGGGAACCGGTTCCCACGTACCAAAAAGTTATTTTCTGCATTTTTGACAGCATTCTTCCATTTCCAATCAACCTCAAATTACCCATACGAATTCTAACATGGGAAACACTAAAACACATCCAATTTGCATCATTATCACATCAAACAACATATTCTCATCATTTCTTTTCATCTATTGACACCCTAATTGATTTCAATCCATCATCTGACACTGTCTGACACAATCTGACACCATCTGACACAATCAGGTATACATCCATGGAAACCTAGAAATCCCTAAACATAGATTTCCTAACATGCTATGATCTATAATATTAAAATCAAAACCTATAATAAACAATAATCAATCGAAATCACCCCTTACCTTGTGGGTTCTTCGAATCTGACACTTCTAGGTTTTCTTCCTTCTTTTCTCCTCTTCTCACTTCACGTATCTTGTTTTCTCCAAGAATGACTCTATTTCCTTCTTTCCTTATTTTATTCCTTTTAATATAAATAAAATAAGTATTATTTCTCATTCTCCAATTAATTCCATCATTAATCTTAATAATCCAATATATTAAATAAATTATGTCCTCAATTAATTTAATAATTAAAAATCATAATTATTTAATTACCGAATTATTTTGGGGTGTCACATCTACCCATGTTGAGAACACCAACGACCCTCTTCTTTCTGTTGATGAGTTTCTTCAGATCTTCTTGGCCTTGGACCAAGCTAGTGAACATCTCCTGGAACTGAGCATTCTGAGCGTGGAGATCTTTGACAGTCTGTTCAAGAGCCATTTCTGCTAAAATAAATAGCGAGAAAATGAGAAAACCAATTTTCAATGTAGCTGTTATGAAATGTTATGCCATGATATGCGATGTTTATGCAGATGCAATGCAATGTTTTCAAGGACCTTAGAGATTTAAATTTGTTAAACAAGCACGAACAAACATTTATTAGTTCTCTTTTTATTCTTTCTCTTTTTAAGTACAAAAGATAGTTCAAAACAATAAAAGAAAAGCATAAAAATCCTTAAGCTCTAAGTCTCCCATGGGCGCTTCCTCTTGGTGCCGAGGTAGGCGTTGATGTTCCGCTCCTCGTGAAGTAGCTTGGTCAACTCTAGTACCTTCTTCTCGCTTGCATAGCACCGAGCTTGAATGTATCCTTTCTTCTTTAAGTGAATCCGGACCTCTTCAAGTCTTCAAGATCGGAGGCATGTCGGGATGGAGGACAAGATAGGTACGCCACCTATAGCAACAGTTCCATAATTACTAGTAAAACAGGCGTGAATGGCATCATGAGGTTTTGAGCTCGAGCTCGCACCCATTTGAGGTAAGGTTCCCAAGGAATGGAGTTTTGGTGCCCCAAAGTCTTGGTATCAGTCTTCTTTACCATGCCCCAAGCGTGTATGAACCTTCGTCGGTAATTCTGGAGATCATGGTTGTAGTCGAACACAATATCTTGGAGAAGCATATCATGAGGACCATCTCTTCGAGCAAAACCAAACTGACGTAAAGCTAGATAAGGGTTGTAAGTAATACCTTCCCTTATACCAAGGAGTGGCACATTAGGGAATTCTCCACAACGCTCAATGAATGTGAAGTCCTTTTGAGAGAAAAGATTCCAACGGATGTTTGAATGGGAGAGTGACATTAGCCTTTGAGACCACTTCAACCTTTGCTCGTTCTTCAAAACTGATGGAGGAAGGTGCGAAATAAACTACCTAGAAAGTAACGGTATACAACACATCCTTGTCTCTTTGATAGTCGAAGAATCTGTAAAGTAGGCTGTGATGCGGGTAAGAAACAACTTGATGGCGTTGACATCTATGAATTGATCCGAGTTAGGAAATAGAACCAAACCATAGATTAGCAAGGCCACAATGTCTTCGAATGCATGGAAACTCATAAATTTGAGGAACTCTCGGGCTTTCTTAATCAGGTACTTAGTAAGTAAACCCTTAACTCCGCTTCTTGTTTCCCAATTGGATTCAATGTCTGAGCGCTTTAGGTGTAATGCTGATGCGATGTCTTCGTACCTAGGAACCTTTTCTAAACCGGTGAATGGCATTTGATCAAGAATAGGTATCCCAAGTAACTTAGAGAACTCTTCCAAGGTAGGAACTAACTGACAATCTGGGAATGTAAAGCAATGGTGTTTCGGATCAAAGAACTGGAATAGGACATGCATCATATCTTCTTCAAAACCGGAGATAACCAAATCAAGTAGATAACCATGTCTTTTGATGAACTGAGCATGATCGGGAATTTCTGAAACCAATTCTTTGAGTTGAGAAGGTATACCCTTAAAGTTGATTCGGATAGTCTTTCTAGAAGCCATAATCCCTACAAAACAGAGCAAAGATAAATCCCTAGGTCCATGAAATAGTTAGAAATGATATGCAATGCGATGATGTCATGTTTAGCACACACAAACAATTCACACAATGAGCCTAGGTTTAAGGCTTGCATGAGGTATAGGTGATTACCCCACCAAAAATTTGAGATGGTTCATCCTGTCCTATAATAGTAACCGAGTTCTAGGAATATCATATCATTGATCTTTCTCGTAGGCGTTTATTTCAATACGACTACCAAGTGGTCGACCGAAAATATCCCAAAAGTCTGATCTTAATGAGCGTAGCATCGAGTATCAGCCAACCTCGGTCTACACCAAAGCCGGCCATCTCACTACCTTCGAATGGCCAAGATGGGTCAATTAAGGTTCTAAAAGTTTAGTTAGTGCTTGATGACACCACGCAGAAGCCAAATATTGTCCTCAACTTGGAAATGAAGAGTATCAGGACATCCAAAGTGTCACACTAACGTAGCCATCATGTTGACCGTTTCGATATACGTCTAACGGTCGCGACGATTTATTGCTACTTACCTAAAAGGAAACCCGGATCCGGGTGTAGGATCCCCCACAAATATAATACCCAAACAACCCTTAAAGATAAAGCAAGCAAATCAAGCAGAAAGCAGTAAAGGTGATATAGAAATCCCTAAGGTATTCTCTCTTTAGGGTGTCTCCCCGGCAGAGTCGCCAGTTCTGTAATACGGTGAACTGACTTTGAGATTTTTGTATCGCAAATATGCGGATAGCAAGAGTCGCCACCGACTTTTCTTTTATCCAATTAAGGGAAGGTGAAAAGAATAGGAAAAGACCTTCGTTAGATTCTGATTAAGGGAGAAGGTTATGAAAAGGGAAGGTATTAGCACCCCTTTCCATCCGTAGTTATCTACGGGCTCTTAGTTGCTTTTAGATCATTTAAAAAAAGTGCTTTCTGTGTGTTTGACAAAAATGTTTTGAAAAGGCATTTCGCTTTGACTTTGTAATGATTCATGTAGGAATGTATACAAAGTGTTCGGAAATGTTTCATTTTGAAAAGAGTTTGAACTTTGACAAAAGTGTGTGGTGTGAAAAGTATTTTGTTTGAGCAAGCAACTAAAAGTCTTATTACCTACTCAGAATGGTCGTTTTCGTGTTTATTTTACGTTCCTTTAGAATAGTGCTATCCATACCATTAGTTGGTAGGTAACCCCATTCGTTGGATGTAAAGGGACATTCGAAGGGACATCGGATGGTCATAGAAGGCAACTTGTAGGAGTATCCTAGCACATTCGAAGGGACGATCATCATTTTTCGTAGGCGACAATCGAGGGTCAAGATCATGTATTCGTAGGCAACGTCGTGGGTCTATGATGATTTGTTTGTAGGCAACGGTGCTAGGATACCTCTACGTTCGAGGGACTTGACCATTTGTATTCGTAAAGGCAACGAGAGAGAATTACCCTAAGGGGTGCATGTGTGAAAAGAGTGTGTCGATTCAGATATTTTTATCTTGGAATTATGAGTGATCTATGTCCAATTTTATCTCGCCATACACACCTAATTACTAGCAGTTTATAGGGTGCGGAAAGTAAATTGCAGAAACGTAAAGTGCGGAAAGTAAATGTCCTACGCTATTACATGGCTTTGGGGCAGATACATAATGAGAGTGCGGAAAATAAAAGTCCTAATTAAACTATTACATCCCATAGGCAGTTACATAATTGAAAAAGAAAAGCAAGAAAAATCGTCTGAAATGCTACAACCTGTGAACAGATACAAAAATCGGAAATACGAGAAAATTGCAATAAGAAGAAAACGTTAGTAAAAATAAATATTTTTGAATGAGGAAAATTTTTTTGTGCTAGTAATGACATTAATATGATAAGATAAATTTTTGGTAATTTTCTGAATCGATTTGATAATTTAAAAACAATTAAAAGTCATTTAAATGATTAATTAGTAATTAAATTAAATATGCATGCAAAAATAATAATTTTTATATTAAAAATTAAATAAACATTTTTCTGATGATTATGCAAAAAAGAAATATTTTTGGTGTTTTTTAGATGCATGATAAAAATATTTGAAGATAAATTAAAATAGCATGAAAATATTAAAGAAAAATAGAAAAATATGAGTTAGTTTGCAAAAGAGTAAAACATTTGGTCCTGACCAGGTTCGAACCAAGGACCTTTGAGAGAATCTTCACATCCACTTGCCTTTACCACTCACCCAGCGTGCATTTGGTGTTTGGAAAATACAAACGTGTGGATATAAGTGTACGCGTGTCATGAGTTTTGAATTCAACGCACAATCAGCGCATGGGGCCCAGTTGTTTACGAATGGACGAATCAGAGGATGCAGATTTGCCACGCGAGCCAAGCCGGAGTCAACACGTTCAACGACGCCGGAGCCCTAGCTCCGGTCGTCTTCTCCGGTGAGGCAAAATGCTAACCTGCAAAAATACGAAAGATCAAGGGTTAAGGTTAAGGCTACCCCCCCTAAATCGGGGTCTACGAATCCAATGGTGGTGCTCGTTTTCTCTGAAAGTGCCTGTACAAGCCGGTTCGAAGAAGGCAGTTCAAGAAACCCTAAGTATGGAAAATCGTGTTTCTGACGTTCAAGCTATGAAACGATGGTCCAGATCTCTTATATGGAACCTCATGAACACATTGGAATGGTTAGTTTCGATTAAAATGCACAGATAATAAAAATGCAAATTCAAGAAAAATATGAATATGTATGATCATGTATGGCTCGATTCAAGCAGCTTTGGCCATGGCTTTTGATGTATACTTACTCAAACTTACCCTAGGAACACAATGGAATGATTGAGAGAGGCTGAAAGTGGCTGGAAATTGAAATTCGAATTTCACAACTTTGTGAAAATTTTGAGCAAAATAAGGGTTGTTGTAGGGCTAGGGTTTTCGTCATTTGTCTTGTGCAATATGCTGAGTATTTATAGAGTGAGGCATGAGAGCCAAAAGAAGGAAACAAGATCTCCTCTTGAATGCAAAAATAATTTCCTTTCAAAATCAAATCAAATCTTTGAAAATTTGATTTTTCTCTTCCATATGCAAGCTAGCATGAATTTGGCAAGTTGTGTGGGCTATCTTGGACCTCAAGTTTGATAAAAATCCAATCCATTTGAAAACATATCTTGTTTTCATATTTTTTATAATTTAAATTTGAATTTAATGCTTTTAAATTCAAAAATAAATCAAAAAAATAGAATGTGGTCATGGCAAAGCATCAATAGGTCACAAATAATATTATGAAAAAGTTTGGATCATAAAATTATAGGCCCATTTGGAAAAAAAATTGGATTTTGACAAATATCTCTCTTTGTGCAATTGTCTAAAAATGCCCAACTTGTGCAAGGTGTATTTTGCTCAATTTTCCACATTTTTTAATGTTCTTGGACTTTTTCGAAAGCTCTAGGTGTCCTCTAAACAACCTCTTTGGTTTCATCTCAATTGGAGTTTCCATGCTCAATAAATCTTCAAAACAAAAAGTTGACTTTTTGTTGACTTTGAAAAGGACCTGTAATGTTTTGATCCATATCTTCAAAATGAAGCATTTTTTGAACATTCTTATGAGACATGAAGTTGTAGATAATTGAATTTCCTTTAAAGTGAGAGGTGGTGGAAAAATTTCTGAGAAAGTATGAAGAAGTTATGCTCAGTCAAAGTTCAGTTGACTTTTCATTGGAAAACCCTAATTTGGAAAGTTTGACTTTTGAGCAAATCTTGAGTTTTCTTGATGAATCATGATCAAACCTTGATCAAATGATGAATGTAACTTCAAAATGAGGATGTTGACCAAAAATCAGGAAGTTTGACTGTATGTTGACCACAGTTGACTTTTTGTCCAATACAACTGATTTTCAACCATCTGAGCAATTATCTGAGGAAATTTGACTTGTGAAGCTTGAAACTTGACATGGAGATTCTTTGAAGCATATGAGGAAGCATGGTGATCATTGGAGATGTTGGAAATCCATCTGGATCTGAGGATAGACAAACCCTAGTTTGGGTTGATTGTCTAGGAGAGGGTTTGTCTAATCAACCCTTGAGGAATCCTTGAGCATTGATGTATGAAATATCTTGAGAAGTAAGAGGGAAAATTTTGGGGTATAACAGCAAGCTTACATGTAATGATCCAAACACACTCTAATGGATGCCCTGAGTTCAAATAAGCAAGCAAAAACAGTTAAGAATGCATGAATTGTAAAAATCGAAATTGAGAAAAATACCAAATCGGAGTGACTTGTAGGGTGCGATCTGGGATGATTCTGCTTCGTGTAAGGGTTGGGAATGATTGTTGGGATGTTCAGGAACACGATGGATGGCTTGAAACACCTTAAAACCTGCTGGAAAATCAAAATCGAAATTGACAACTTTGTGAAAAATTTGTGGTTTTTAGGGTTTCTTCAAGAGGCTAGGGTTTCGTCCTTGGTCTTTGTGAATGCAATAGGTATTTATAGAGCAAGAGGCTGGAGCAAAAAGAATGAAAAAAGATATGTTCTTGAATGCAAAATATTTTCTCTTTCAATTTTCATCAAATCTTTCCAAAATTTGATTTTCTCTTCCTTGTATGATCTAGCACGAATTTGACATGTCTTGTGGGCTTCCTTGGTCCTCAAGTTTGATAATCCAACCCAACTTAAATTATACCTTGTTTTCATATTTTATTTAATTTAAATTTGAATTAAATGCTTTTAAATTCAAAAATAAATCAAAAAAATAGAAAGAGGTCGTGGAAAGGCATCAAGAGGTCTTAAATAATATTATGATCAAGTTTTGATCATAAAATTATAGGCCCATTTGGAAAAAATTGGATTTTGTCAAATATTTTCCTTTGTGCAATTCCTCAAAAATGCCCAACTTGTGCAAGGTGTATCTTGCTCAATTTTTAACATTTTTGAATGTTCTTGGACTTCTTAGAAATCTATAGATGTCCTCTAAACAACCTCTTTGGTTTCATCTCAATTAGAGTTTCCATGCTCAATAACACTCCTTTACAAAAAGTTGACTTTTTGTTGACTTTGAAAAGGACAGGACCTGTAATGTTTTGATCCATATCTTCAAAATGAAGCATTTTTTGATCATGCTTGTGAGACATGAAGTTGTAGAGAATTGAATTCTGTTCAAAATGAGAGGTGGTGGAAAAATTTCTGATAAAGTATGAGAAAGTTATGCTCAGTTAAAGTTCAGTTGACTTTTCCTCAAGAAACCCTAATTTGGAAAGTTTGATTTTTGACCAAATCTTGAGTTTTCTTGATGAATCATGATCAACCCTTGATCAAATGATGAATTTCACTTCAAAATATGGATGTTGACCAAAAATCATGAAGTTTGACTGTATGTTGACCACAGTTGACTTTTTGTCCAATTCAACTGATTTCCAACCATCTGAGCAATTGTTTGAGGAAACTTGACTTGCAAGGCTTAAAACTTGACATGGAGATTCTTTGAAGCATATGAGGAGGCATGATGACCATTGGAGATGTTGGGAACCACCTTAATCTGAGAATTGCCAAACCCTAGTTTAGGTTGATTGCTTAGGAGAGGGTTTGTCTGGTCAACCCTTATGAAATCCTTGTGTATGGATATGAGAAATGTCTTGAGAAGTAGGAGGGAAAATTTTGGGGTATGACACAATTTCAAAATCCTTTTTCTTAATTAAACCTTAATTCATTTAACCAAAGTTAAACTCTTTTCTTCAAAGACTAAAAAACACAAAAACTAATTCAAATTCTTTTGCCATTTGACTTTTGATTTAAAACTTTTTCTTAAGATTAGACACTAGTTATCTGTAAAGTTGAGTTGTAATCATCATATCTCCATGATATTGGTTGATGTTGGTGTTGAATCTTTTCCACTTGAAGGGATTAGTGGCATACTTGTTGAATTTTCCAAGTTACAGCCCTCCTTTTATTTGTGATAAAAGATCCACATTTCCCATGTTCATAGTGGATTAATTGAGTATTATCCTTAAGATGGCAAAATGTCTCTTCATTAAAAATTAACCAAAAAACAACGTTGTTCTATTTTTAGAAGAACTATGTGGTTCTGATTTCATCATTGCACTTTGGTGATATGTAGGCACATGTCTCATTGAAGTCTTGCCAGATTAAAATTGTAAAATAAATTTGTTTTTCCCATATCCACAAACTTTTTCAAACAACTTTTTTGGCCAAATATATAGATTTTCAAAGAGGTTATTACGGAGTACCATAGATGTTTAGGGTGTTAATGTCTTCCCTTTGCATAACCAATCCCCTTATCTAGATCTAAATTTTATTAGGTTTTGCGTTAAAAACTTTTATGGGTTTCATTTGCTCTTTTCTAATTCCTTTGAAAATAATAAAGTGTAGTGGAGACTTTCACTTTGTTAGTTAAGTTAATTAATAGCTTAATCTCAACTTTTCACTGCTACACAAGCAAGTTACGAGAGGATAAGCAACACATTAAGTTTGGGGTTGTCATGACAATCTGTCATTACATATATTTAGTTGAAGAAACAATAAAAATCAAGCCAAAGATTACTTAATTTGATGAGGAATAGCCCAAGAACGGAGCACAAGCATCACACAAGCATCACACGTCATCGCGTGCGTAATGGGCGTAGATTAATTGCATTGCGCGCGATGCAAGTTTTCATGCACGTGATGAGCCCTTTTCTGGGCAATTTGTGATGTGTTTTAGAACTCGCTGACAGCTTTAAAAATGGGTTTTTGGCACTTTTTCAAGGGTTTTGTGATGTTACACTACAAGTGCGATTTTACAACACTGGAAGGAATATTTGGGGCCATTGGAGGCTACTTCTTCAAGATATCTTTTATCCTACCCTCATATAATTTATTAGAATTGTAATTTGAGTTATGAGTAGCTAATTTCTCAAAGGTTAGGTTTTGTTTTGATGAAACTTTTTCTATATTGTTGGAACAATTTAGTGTTGCATAATTTATTGAAGTTATTATTTTTTTTCAATTACACCTTGTTCTTAATGCTTTTTATTAAAAAAAATACATCAATAACCATGTTTCTGGAAAAATCACCTAAATAATCAGGTTTTGGGAATGGCATGAGAGGATGCGCCAGATGACATGGCACAGTGTCATACCCCAAAAATGTGCCCTCCTACTTCTCAAGACATTCCATACATCCATACTCAAGGATTCCTCAAAGGTTTGATCAGACAAACCCTCTCCTAAACAATCAACCCAAACTAGGGTTTGGGAATTCTCATATCAAGGTGGTTCTCAACACCTCCAATGGTCATCATGCCTCCTCATATGCTTCAAAGAATCTCCATGTCAAGTTTCAAGCCTTACAAGTCAAGTTTTCTCAGACAATTGCTCAGATGGTTGAAAATCAGTAGTATTGGACAAAAACTCAACTGTGGTCAACATACAGTCAAACTTCATGATTTTTGGTCAACATCCTCATTTTGAAGTCACATTCATCATTTGATCAAGGGTTGATCATGATTCATCAGGAAAACTCAAGATTTGCTCAAAAGTCAAACTTTCTAAATTAGGGTTTTTTAGAGAAAAGTCAACTGAACTTTGACTGAACATAATTTTCTCATACTTTATCAAAAAAATTTCAACCACCTCTCATTTTGAAGGAAATTTAATTCTCTACAACTTCATGTCTCACAAGCATGGTCAAAAAATGCTTCATTTTGAAGATATGGATCAAAACATTACAGGTCCTTTTCAAAGTCAACAAAAAGTCAACTTTTTGTAATGAAGTAATATTGAGCATGGAAACTCCAATTGAGATGAAACCAAAGAGGTTGTTTAGAGGACATCTAGAGCTTTCTAAAAAGTCCAAGAACACTCAAAAATGTTGAAAATTGAGCAAGATACACCTTGTACAAGTTAGGCATTTTTGAAGAATTGCACAAAGAGAAATACTTGTCAAAATCCAAAATTTTGCAAATGGGCCTAACTTTTCTTGGTTCAAACTTATTCCTCAGCTAATTTGGAACCTCCAAGCCCAATGCCATGAATTTTATCTTTATTTTTCTATTTAATTTGGATTTTAATCATTTAAAAGCAAATTAAATTAAAAATAAAGGTAGAAAATCAAAATTAAATGCAAATTGTATTTTTCTCTCATGCTTGAGGTCCAAGCAACTCATAAAAGCTGGCAATTTCGAAATTGACTTTGATTTGGCAAGAAATTGATGAAAATTGGATCAAAAAGGAAAGATTTGGTTTCATACAAAATCAAATATTTTTACATTGATTGATTCATTATTTGCTCTTGATTTCTTACCTAAATCCATCCATTATAAATACACAATGCCTACACATGAAAAAAGAACAAAAAAATTGCCTCAAAGACCGCTAACCTAAGTCAAAAAAAACTGTGTTCTTCAAGCAAGTGGCAGCCCTAGTTCTAGCTTATTTCAGTCGATTCTAAGCCTTCCATTGCATTCCTTGAAGCCTCCTGAATCGATCCAGACCCTTACAAATCACAAAACCATCAAGAATTGTGAAAACACGATTTCGGTTTGTCCAACCTTTTTCAAATTCGATTTTTATCATCCATGCATCATTAACCTGTTTTGATTGTTTGTTCATGTTTAGAATCAAGTTTGCAAGCTATCTGGATGGTTTAATTGCATTTTAGGTGCCCGGATCGAGTTATGCCATAGCTAGGGTTTTCTGCTTCGAATTGGGGTTTCCTTAAATCCGTTAAATTGGACAAAACCAGCACCACTACCGTGTTTAGAATGTTGTTTGCAATCGATTCATGTATTCATAACTAATTTGTATTGCTTGTATGAGATTTTGGAAAATTGCAGGGGCCTTAGCGTCGAGCAAGACCGACGATAACTGTTTGAAAATTCAAACGAAGAAGATGAAGTTCTTCGCGCGGTTTTCTGATTCCCTGGAAGCGAATTCGTTTAAAAGCATTTTGTTTCATTGTCCTAACACCAAACGCAGTTTGGTCCAGTGGTGAAAGTGACGCGTGTTTTCCTTGGATGTCATGGGTTCGATCCCCAGCCATGACATATATTTTTGCTCCTTTACAAACTAACACTATTTTTCTATTTTCTTATTTTTCTTTAATATTTTCATGTTAATTTAATTAATCTTCAAATAATTTTCTCATGCATTTAAAAAACTCCAAAAATATTTTCCTTTTGCATTTTAATCAGAAAAATGTATTTAATTTTTTACACTAAAAATAATATTTTTGCATGCATATTTTAATTAATTGCTAATTAACCGTTTAATTGACTTTTAATTGTTTTTAATTATCGAAATCGATTCTGAAAATTACCAAAGACTTATCTTATCATATTATTGTCATTACTAACTTGAAACTTTTTTTCCTCATTCAAAAATCATGTTTTTACTAACATTTTTCCTCTTATGCAATTTTCTCGTGTTTTCCGATTATGTATCTGCTTACAGGTTGTAACGTTTCGGACGATTTTTCTTGCTTTTCTTTTCATATTATGTAACTGCCTATGGGATGTAATAGTTTAATTAGGACTTTTATTTTCCGCACTCCTATTATGTAATTTCCCCAAAGCCATGTAATAGCGTAGGACTTTATCTTTCCGCAATTTACTTTATGCACCCTATAAACTTCTAGTAATTAGGCGTGTATGGCAAGATAAAATTGGACATAGATCACTCATAATGCAAAGATAAAATATATGAAATCAACACACTCTCTTCACACATGCACCCCTTAAGGTAATTCTCTCTCGTTGCCTTACGAATACAAATTGTCAAGTCCCTCGAATGTAGAGGTATCCCAGCACTGTTGCCTACAAATATATCATCATAGTCCCTTCGATACAAAGATCATAGACCCACGATATCGCCTACGAATACATGATCTCGTCCCTCGATTGTTGCCTATGAAAAGTGATGATCGTCCCTTCGAATGTGCTAGGATACCTCCTACAAGTTGCCTTCTATGACCATCCGATGTCCCTTCGAATGTCCCTTTACATCCAACGAATGGGGTTACCTACCAACTAATGGTATGGATAACACTATTCTAAAGGAACGTAAAATAAACACGAAAACGACCATTCTGAGTAGGTAATAAGACTTTTAGTTACTTGCTCAAACAAAATACTTTCCACACCACACACTTTTGTCAAAGTTCAAACTCTTTTCAAAATGAAACATTTCCGAACACTTTGTATACACTCCTACATGAATCATTACAAAGTCAAAGCGAAATGCCTTTTCAAAACATTTTTGTCAAACACACAGAAAGCACTTTTTTTAAATGATCTAAAAGCAACTAAGAGCCCGTAGATAACTACGGATGGAAAGGGGTGCTAATACCTTCCCTTTTCATAACCTTCTCCCTTAATCAGAATCTAACGAAGGTCTTTTCCTATTCTTTTCACCTTCCCTTAATTGGATAAAAGAAAAGTCGGTGGCGACTCTTGCTATCCGCACATTTGCGATACAAAAATCTCAAAGTCAGTTCACCATATTACAGAATTGGCGACTCTGCTGGGGAAACACCCTAAAGAGAGAATACCTTAGGGATTTCTAGATCATTTTTACCGCTTTCTGTTTGACTTGCATGCTTTACTTTTAAGGGTTGCTTGGGTATTATACTTGTGGAGGGATCCTACACCCGGATCCAGGTTTCCTTAGGTAAGTAACAACAATAGATCGTCGTGACCGTTAGGCGTATACCAAAACGGTCAACATGATGGCTACGTTAGTGCGACACTTTTGGATGTCCTGATGCTCCTCATTTCCAAGTTGAGGATAGCATTTGGCTTCTGCGTGGTGTCATCAGCACTAACTCAACTTTTAGAACCCTAATTGACCCATCTTGGCCATTAGAAGGTAGTGAGATGGCCGGCTTTGGTGTAGACCGAGGTTGGTTGATACTCGATGCTACGTTCATTAAGATCAGACTTTTGGGATGTTTTCGGTTGACCACTTGGTAGTCGTATTGAAATAAAGCTTACGAGAAAGATCAATGATATGAGATTCCTAGAACCCGGTTACTATTATAGGACAGGATGAACCAACTCAAACTTTGGTAGGGTAGACACCTATACCTCATGCAAGCCTTAAACCTAGGGCCATTGTGTGAATTGTTTGTGCTTGCTAAACATGACATCATAACATTGCATATCATTTCTAACTATTTCAAGGACCTAGGGATTTATCTTTGCTCTGTTTTGTAGGGATTATGGCTTCTAGAAAGACTATCCGAATCAACTTCATGGGTATACCTTCTCAGCTCAAAGAATTGGTTTCAGAGATTCCCGATCATGCTCAGTTCATCAAAAGACATGGTTATCTACTTAACTTGGTTATCTCCGGTTTTGAAGTAGATATGATGCATGTCTTATTCCAGTTCTTTGATCCGAAACACCATTGCTTTACATTCCCAGATTATTAGTTAGGTTCCTACCTTGGAAGAGTTCTCTAAGCTACTTGGGATACCTATTCTTGATCAAATGCCATTCACCGGTTTAGAAAAGGTTCCTAGGTACGAAGACATCGCATCGGCGTTACATCTAAAGCGCTCAGACATTGAAGCCAATTGGGAAACAAGAAGCGGAGTTAAGGGTTTACTTGCCAAATTTCTGATAAAGAAAGCCCGAGAATTCCTCAAAGCTATGAGTTTCCATGCATTTGAAGACATTGTGGCCTTGCTAATCTATGGTTTGGTTCTATTTCCTAACTCGGACCAATTCATAGATGTCAACGCCATCAAGTTATTCCTTACTTGCAATCCAGTGCCTACTTTACTTGGAGATATTCTACATTCTCTCCACACTCATACTATCAAGAGACAAGGAACTCTCATGTGTTGTATACGGTTACTTTCTAGGTGGTTTATTTCGCACCTTCCTCCATCAGTTTTGAAGAACGAGCAAAGATTGAAGTGGTCTCAAAGGTTAATGTCACTCTCTCATTCAGATATCCGTTGGTGTCTTTTCTCTCAAAAGGACTTCACATTCATTGAGCGTTGCGGAGAATTCCCTAATGTACCACTCCTTGGTATAAAGGGAGGTATTACTTACAACCCTTCTCTAGTTCTACGTCAGTTTGGTTATGCTTGAAGAGATGGTCCTCATGATATGCTTCTCCAAGATATTGTGTTCGACTACAACCATGATCTCCAGAATTACCGACGAAGGTTCATACACGCTTGGGGCATGGTAAAGAAGACTGATACCAAGACTTTGGGGCACCAAAACTCCATTCCTTGGGAACCTTACCTCAAATGGGTGCGAGCTCGAGCTCAAAACCTCATGATGCCATTCACGCCTGTTCTACCAGTAATTATGGAACCTGTTGATATAGGTGACGTACCCTATACTGTTCTCCATCCCGACATGCCTACTGATTTTGAAGACTTGAAGAGATCCTGGATTCAGCTAAAAGAAGAAAGGGATACATTCGAAGCTCAGTGCTATGCAAGCGAGAAGAAGGTACTAGAGTTGACCAAGTTACTTCACGAGGAGCGAAACATCAACGCCTACTTCAACACCAAGAGGAAGCGCCCATGGGAGACTTAGAGCTTTAGGATTGTTGTTCTTTTATTTTTTTTCTGAACTGTCTTTTGTACTTAAAAAGAAAAAGAATAAAAGGAGAACTAATAAATGTTTGTTCATGCTTGTTTAACAAATTTAAATTCCTAAGGTCCTTGAAAACATTGCATTACATCGCATAAACATTGCATATCATCTCATAACATTTCATAACAGGTACATTGAAGATTGGTTTTCTCATTTTCTCGCTATTTATTTTAGCAAAAATGGCTCTTGAACAGACTGTCAAAGATCGCCAGGCTCAGAATGCTCAGTTCCAAGAGATGTTCACCTGCTTGGTCCAAGGCCAAGAAGATCTGAAGAAGGTCATTGGCGTTCTCAACATGGGAAGACGTCACAAAGGTGGTCCTAAGGTGGTCAGCCGGATAGAGTTCTCAGAAGGGAGTGTCAAGACCGAGGGAAGTGTCAAGGGCAACGAAGACGACCAACGTGAGCCTGAGAAGAAGGAAGAAGATTATGAGAATGATTAGTACTCTTATAAGGATGACAAATACAAGCAACTTGAAGACCGTCTAAATACTGTGGAAAATTTGAAGATGTCAGGGCTGAATTTTGATGATCTGAGTCTTGTCTCTGGTGTGGTGATTCCTCCCAAGTTCAAGGTTCCTACTTTTTCCAAGTATGATGGCATTTCTTGTCCAAAGCTGCATTTGAAGTCCTACGTTCAGAAGATCAACCCTCACAATGATGACAGAAAGTTGTGGATGCATTATTTTCAAGAGAGTTTGTCCGGAACTCAGTTGGAGTGGTATTATCAGCTAGAGAGTGACCATATACGTAGTTGGAGCGACTTAGCGTGATGAGAAGTTCAAAGAATATGCTTAGAAGTGGAGAGATCTAGCAGGCAGAGTTCAACCACCCTTATCCAATAGGGAGTTGGTTGATATGTTTATGGGAACACTGACAGGCCCATTCTTCAATCATCTAATTGGAAACTCTTCAGCTGGATTCACCGAGCTGATATTGACAGGAGAGCGTATTGAGGCTGGTATCAAGAGTGGGAAGATTCAGGTAGAGTCATCATCAAGTGCTGCGAAGATATCTTTTGGTGGTAAGAAAGAGGCCAATGCTGTGTATGGTCAGAAAAGTCGAGCCAAGACCGACTGTGCTCAATCTGTCGCAAGCCTTGCAACACATGTTGAAAGCAGAGTTGATTACCTTGAGGGATCCTCCTCAGAACATCAACACTTCATCTCCGAGATACAATCCTAATGCTAAGTGTGCTTACCACTCCAACAGCCCGGGGTACGACACTGACAACTGTTGGGCTCTGAAGAACAAGATTCAAGATATGATTGAAGCTAAACAGATTGAGTTTGATCCTCCTGTTGAGACTCCGAATGTGATCAACGCTCCTATGCCTAACCATGACAAAAGTTCCAATGCTATTGGCGAGAACTCTTATGTTTTCAACATAGATGACCTGACTATTCCTCTAATGACTGTTAAGAAGAATTTGCTGCAAGCCGGTGTCAATCCAGGATACCCAGAGAATTGTCGTTGGTGCTCATCTACACCTGACGGTTGCGCTTGGTTGAGAAGACGTATTCAGTGCATGATGGATAACCGTGAAGTGCTATTTTTGAAACTGTCACCTGTGGAGAATTTGTGTGAAGACTTGTCTAAGAATCTGAAGATCGAAGATGTGAGTGAAACCGTGCCAGAAGTATGGGATACCTTGGGGCAGCCAAGTGAGAAGTTTGATTACATGGTGAAGTATACTGTTCCTGAAAGCTACAAAATTCCTATTGAAGATGTTAAAGCAACCGGATGGGGGAACGATTTCCCAAAAGACTATGCTGATGTTAACACAATAAATATTTCTTCTGCTGATCCTGTGCCTAGAGTGGCACATCTCATCATTACTTCTCCAAGACCAGTTCCATACTCCTCTGACAAAGCTATACCTTGGAACTATGGAGCTGAAGTTTACTATCACGGTGTCAAGCAAGACCCTCTGACCATTGAGGATCTTACAGTTGAGGCTACCATTCCTGACATTGACAACATCACCGGATCAAGTAAGGTGACCAGAACCAGAAGAGTGTTTTCTCTAGAGATCTCTCCTCCAAAAGACACTGCAACTCCAGCTCGCATTCCAACTATTCAACCAGTCCCGTGGAGGAAAGAGCCAGAACTCATCCCGCTCGCATGTATACCAAAGGAAGTTGCTGAAGACATCTCCAAACAAGAAATGGAGGAAATTCTGAAGATTATCAAGAAGAGTAACTACAATGTTGTGGAACAGTTGGGACAGACTCCGTCCAAGATCTCCATGCTTGCACTGCTCTTATGCTCTGAGGCACATGCTAAAGCTTTGGTGAAGTTTCTGAAGAATGCTCACGTACCGCAAGACACTACTACTGATCAATTTGAAGTTTGTATTGCTACCGAAGAGCGCTTTTGACCGACTTGATGTTGAAGGATTGGTTCTAAAGCCCAGTGACATAGTTGTGAGAGCTTTTGATGGTTCTAAGCGAACAGTACTTGGAGAGCTCGTTCTGCCTGTTAAAGTTGGTTCCCAGACTTTTGATTCCACTTTCTTTGTCATGGACATCCGTCCAGCTTACTCTTGCCTACTTGGACGCCCTTGGATACATGGGGCAGGCGCTGTTACCTCTACCCTACATCAGAAGTTGAAGTACCTAGTGAAGGGGAAGGTTGTTACAGTATGCGGTGAAGAGGAATACATGGTCAGTCATCTGCAGTCATTCCGATATCTCGAGATGGAAGGTGAATTCTTTGAGACTCCCTGTCAAGCTTTCGAAACAGTTCCAAGGGTCATGCCTGTTGACTCTTCCGTCACTCCTGAACCAACACAAGTTCCGCCTAAGATGGCCTCACTGAAGGATGCTCAAGCTACTGTTGAAGAAGGAGGTAGTGCTATTTGGAGTAAGCTCCCAGATCTTCCTTTCAAATCTGACAAGACTGGTTTAGGCTTCACCATCAAAGGTCAGAAGATGATACGCCGCGAGCGTGTCGGCCACCTTCCTTTCCGCATCATCAGAATGGGATCCATGTTATAGAAGACGACGACAACGACTTCGACATCAGCAAGTGAATCTTCCCAACCCCCGACAACGGACTCAGCAATTGGAAGATTGAAGACGTCATACCAATCTCCTTTAGACAGGAGTAATTGCTTTTGTTTTCTGTTTGGCTTTTCGTTTTCTATGCTTTGAACAATAAACTTTAAAGCCTAGTGCCTTGCCCGGGGCATCATGGCTCGTTTGTGAGGGTTATTATCTGTCATTTGCATATTTTCATTCAATAAAATCATTGGACTTTTGCATTTAAATGTTATTTTCTTTCTTTTTTACTTTATCACCCCTCAAAAGCTATGTGTTCTTACACACACCCACGTGATACACTGCAGAATCACTCCGAATCTCGTTGATAACAGCTATGCTATTGCTAAATATGACTTCGATAATCCGATCTACCAAGCCGAAGACGAAGGTGAGGAAGATTATGAAGTGCTAGGAAAACTTGTCAGACTGCTACAGCAAGAAGAACGAGTTCAACAGCCACACGAAGAGTCAGTTGAGGTTGTGAATTTGGGTATTGATGAAGACAGAAAAGAGATCAAGATAGGAGCAAGTCTTGAGAGAAGTGTTAAAGAAAGATTGGTTCAGATGCTACGAGACTATATCAATGTTTTTGCTTGGTCATACGAAGACATGCCAGGTCTAGACATTGACATTGTGGTACACCGATTGCCGACGAAAGAAGGTTTTCCGGAAATGAAAGTTCGTCAATGCCCCGAGATGTCTGAGAAAATCAAAGCTGAAGTTATGAAGCAGTTCAATGCCGGTTTCGTAGCTATCACTTCTTATCCACAGTGGGTTGTGAATGTGGTACCCGTACCTAAGAAGGATTATAAAGTACGAATGTGTGTGGATTACAGGGATTTGAACAAGGCGAGTCCAAAGGACGATTTTCCACTTCCTCACATTGATGTTCTGGTTGACAACACCGCTCAACATAAGGTCTTCTCCTTCATGGATGGATTTTCCGGTTACAATCAGATCAAAATGGCTCCTGAAGACATGGGGAAGACTACCTTTGTTACACAGTGGGGCACTTTCTGCTACAAGGTCATGCCGTTCGGACTAAAGAATGTTGGCGCCACTTATCAGCGTGCTATGGTGGCATTGTTTCATGATATGATTCATCACGAGATAGAAGTCTACGTCGACGACATGATAGCTAGATCACAGACAGAAGAAGAACATCTCGATCATTTGCGAAAATTGTTTGATAGATTGAAGAAGTACAAACTAAGACTTAATCCCAACAAGTGCACCTTTGGAGTCAGATCCGGTAAACTCTTAGGGTTTGTTGTCAGTGGTAAAGGTATTGAAGTTGACCCCGCCAAGGTCAAAGCTATTCAAGAAATGCCAGCTCCCCGCACCGAGAAGGAAGTCAGAGGTTTCTTGGGACGATTGAATTACATTTCCAGATTCATTGCACATCTAACTCCTACTTGTGAGCCAATCTTCAAGTTACTGAAGAAAGATCAAGTAGTGGAATGGAACGACGATTGCCAGATCGCTTTTGACAAAATCAAGGAGTACCTATAGAATCCTCCTATCCTGATGCACCGCCAAGGAAGACCTCTTATCATGTACCGACAAGATTAGAGAGCTCAATGGGGTGTGTGTTGGGGCAACATGACGAGTCCAGTCGAAAAGAGTATGCAATATACTACCTTAGCAAAAGTTTACCGATCGTGAAACAAGATACTCACAATGAGAAAACTTGCGCTTTGGACCGTCACGACTAAGACAAGATATGTTGACTCACACTACCTTGTTGATCTCCAAGATGGATCCGATAAAATACATATTTGAGAAACCAGCTTTCTCCAGAAGAATAGCAAGATGGCAAATGATCTTGACCGAATATGACATCTAGTACACTTCTCAGAAAGCAATCAAAGGAAGTATAGTAGCCGATCATTTGGCTCATCAAGCCGTAGATGACTATCAGTCTATGCAGTTCGAATTTTCCAGACGAAGATGTTTCGTTAGTTACTGATTGCGAAGAACAATGACCAGACGAAGGACCTGAACAAGGATCCCGATGGACCATGGTCTTTGATGGAGCCTCAAACGCACTTGGCAATGGCATTGGCGCCATCATTACATCCCCTGCAGGCGGACATACGCCTTTCACCACCAGATTATGTTTCGGCTGTACGAACAACATGGCCGAATACGAAGCGTGTATCATGGGAATTAAAGTTGCTATTGACTTAAGAATCAAAATCTTGCAAGTGTATGGAGACTCAGCTTTAGTGATCAGTCAGATAAAGGGCGAGTGGGATACGAAGCATCCGAATCTCATTCCATACCGAGAGCATGTCCTGAGTTTGATCCCCTATTTTGAAGAGATTACTTTTGACCACATTCCACGAGAAGAGAATCAGTTGGCAGACGCATTGGCTACAATGTTGTCTATGTTCAAGGTCAGACGGGACAACGAGGCTCCCCAGATCATCATTGAAAAGTTTAACGAACCGGCATACTGTTGTGAGATTGATACAGAAGAGAAACCTTGGTACTACGAAGTGAAGAGGTATCTTGAGACTCAGGAATATCCCGCAGGGGCATCTGTCAACGATAAGAAGTTCTTGAGAAGATTTGCATCCAAATTCTTCCTCAGCAACGGTATCCTATACAAGCGCAATCACGACTTGTGCTTACTCCGCTGTGTAGACCAGAAAAATACAGAACGTATCATGGAAGAGTTACACGAAGGCGCATTTGGCACCCATTCCAGTGGACATACGATGGCCAAGAAGATTCTGAGGACAGGTTACTATTGGTCCACCATGGAAACTGATTGTCACCGCTATGCTCGATCTTGCCACAAATGCTAGATATATGCAGACAAAGTGCACGTACCTCCGGTACCGTTGAATGTTTTAACCGCTCCTTGGCCTTTTGCAATGTGGGGCATTGATATGATTGGAGAAATCAAGCCCACCGCTTCCAACATACATCGTTTCATCCTTGTGGCAATTGATTATTTCACCAAGTGGGTAGAAGCGGCCTCGTTCGCATCTATTACCAAGAATGTTGTAGCTCGATTCATCAAGCACAATCTTATATGCCAGTATGGCACTCCTGAAAGGATTATCACAGATAACGGCTCTAATCTCAATAACAAGATGATCACCAAACTCTGCATGCAGTTCAAGATTAAGCATCACAACTCTTCTCCTTATCGGCCTAAGATGAATGGCGCAGTGGAAGCCGCCAACAAGAATATCAAGAAGATCATACAGAAGATGACAGTGACTTACAAGGATTGGCATGAGATGTTGCCATTTGCTCTCCATAGTTATCGCACTACAGTATGGACATCAACAAGGGCAACTCTTTTCTCTCTTGTATACGGTATGGAAGAAGTCCTACCCATCGAGGTTTAGATACCCTCAACCAGAGTCCTTCAGGACGCAGAGTTAGGAAAAGACGAATAGATCCAGACTCGCCTTGACCAGATTAACTTGATTGATGAGAAACGACTCGCATCCATCTGCCATGGACAGATTTATCAAAAACGAATGATCAGAGCATTTAACAAGAAGGTCAAGCATCGAGTTTACCAAGTCGGTGACCCAGTAGTCAAGCGCATCATCCTTCCACAAGGTGATCCCAAGGGAAAATGGACTCCCACCTATAAGGGACCGTTTGTAGTCAAGACAGTATTTTCCGGCTGAGCTATGATACTTAGCACCATGGACAGCGAGGACTTCCCGCACCCTGTGAACGCAGACATAGTAAAAAAATACTACGCATAAACGAGACCCGCTAGGTCGACTGACCTAGGCAAAAATAAGGGCATCCTGGCGAACCAAAGAGGTTCGGGAAAAAGTTAAGGATATATATAAAACATGTACACCCGGCAAGTCGAAAACCTGCAAAGGCGGCTTGGGCAAAAAAGGGTATCCTGGTAGGCTGAAAACCCGAAAGGGCGGTCTAGGAAAAAGTTAGGGATTTAAGCGTACGACTATGTCTCGTCCAGATCACTTATCTACAGACTACTATCAGCATCCAAGATTCAAATGGCGAAAATCAATTCACTCACTTTCTACTGACAGCAAGGAGATGAGATAGTCGAAATATATGAGTACTAGCATAGTTGGAGCTTAACGAGATTGTTTCCGCATAGCTTTTTTTACTTTTCTTGTGTACAAACTACTTGGCCATATGCCACCTTTCAAATTAATACAAATTCTTTCTCTTTACAATTTTCACTGTTGTTGTTTGCATAAAGTCCAACGTTTGCTTTGAATGATTATATGCATCTGACAATAAAAATCTATTTACAAACATGCGAAAAGTGAACAAACAAGGATAATTACTACAGACGCTAGGAATTGAGATGACGACCAAAGTCACCAATACATTCCCCTGTAGAGTACAATCCTCACAGAGGTGCCGCTCACCATAAACCTTCCCCAGTAGGGTACACATTTTCCTCCACTAGTCCAGACATTCCAAGTTTCATCACGTTAGTCCCCGAGCAGTGATCCCAACCAGCTGAACCATGTTACATCAGTCTCCGAGCAATAACGGTTCATCTCCAGCAGAGATATCTATCCCCAACAAAATATCTCTCAACAATCATCATTCCCCCGACAGCAGCAATATCCAAACTAGAAACTTGGTCAGATAGTGCATCGGAGGAAATCTACAACTTTTATTTCCTATCCAGAGGTTTCAACAGGCTCTAGCCCTGTCTCCCAGCAACAATCAAATACTCTCCAGCAGGATCTATGCGCAAGATCCTCAGTAGAGTACCTCCTGGATTTTCCCCAGTAGGGTCTACGCGCAAGATTCTCAGTAGTATACATCTCGGTCTCTACCATCCTCAACAATACAAATATCTAGGCTCAAGACTTGGTCAGATAGTGCATCGGAGGAATCAAGGATATCTTTCTTCTCTTTCAAAGGCAGGATTTTCGTCCATTTCGTCCCCAAACAGAAGCCATAAATCCTCAAGCAGAACATCCACATCTTCTTCAAGATGGATATGTTTTGAAATACCACAACATCTATCATTCATACATTGTTCATAAAAGTCATAATTTGTGCATATATCATTCATACGCATTATCACGCATCATAATCTGCATAAGACTAACCATATTCTATCAAAGTTTCTTTTGTTTTCCCCAAAGCAGGTGAAAATCACTTCTGAAACAAACAGGTCCAGGATTAATACCTGAAGCCAGACGGGAAACCCTATCTGAACGACCGCCCAAGTTGTCCTCCGACAACAGATCCAGGATTAATACCCGAAGCCAGACGGGAAACCTTATCCGAATGATCACCCAGGTTGTCCCCCGACAACAGATCCAGGATTAATACCCGAAGCTAGACGGGAAACCCTATCCGAACGATCACCCAGGTTGTCCTCCGACAACAGACATTGGATCAACACACGAAGCACAACAGGGAAGTTATCCACATTCTACCGACTATTATCCCCTCAGAATAATCAAGACGAAGGTTTATTCTGACACTCTCTTATTATCAACAGTAATTACAGAGTCTGGCGTACGACTCAGTTGCCCTGGATGGCATCTTAAGCCCATCTCCGACTATTTGTCAACCTCTCTCCACTTTCAAAATGCTGCATATTTGGTTAAAAAACCAATACAAACCAATAACTTCATTCAAAGATAAGCACGAAGTCTAACGTACGACTCTCTCCGGATGGCATCTTAAGCCCATCTCCGTGCTCCCTTCTATCTTCGGAAATATCTGCAGAGTCTAACATACGACTCATTCCCCAGCAAAATCTCCATCTTCTCCAAATGGCATCTGTAAGCCCATTCCCGCATCATCAGTCAACAACGAGTGCAAATTTTCAGGTGTACTCGAGTGTTCAATCATCTTCTACCTCCAGGTCACGAAAGGCAAGCATGCCAATCTAACCCTTCCAGTATAACAAGATTGACAGGGGCAGCTGTCATACCCCAAAAATTTGCCCTCCTACTTCTCAAGACATTCCATATATCCATACTCAAGGATTCCTCAAAGGTTTGATCAGACAAACCCTCTCCTAAACAATCAACCCAAACTAGGGTTTGGCAATTCTCAGATCAAGGTGGTTCTCAACACCTCCAATGGTCATCATGCCTCCTCATATGCTTCAAAGAATCTCCATGTCAAGTTTCAAGCCTTACAAGTCAAGTTTTCTCAGACAATTGCTCAGATGGTTGAAAATCAGTTGTATTGGACAAAACGTCAACTGTGGTCAACATACAGTCAAACTTCATGATTTTTGGTCAACATCCTCATTTTGAAGTCACATTCATCATTTGATCAAGGGTTGATCATGATTCATCAGGAAAACTCAAGATTTGCTCAAAAGTCAAACTTTCTAAATTAGGGTTTTTTAGAGAAAAGTCAACTGAACTTTGACTGAGCATAACTTTCTCATACTTTATCAGAAATTTTTCCACCACCTCTCATTTTGAAGAAAACTCAATTCTCTACAACTTAATGTCTCACAAGCATGGTCAAAAAATGCTTCATTTTGAAGATATGGATCAAAACATTATAGGTCCTTTTCAAAGTCAACAAAAAGTCAACTTTTTGTAATGAAGTAATATTGAGCATGGAAACTCCAATTAAGATGAAACCAAAGAGGTTGTTTAGAGGACATCTAGAGCTTTCTAAAAAATCCAAGAACACTCAAAAATGTTGAAAATTGAGCAAGATACACCTTGTACAAGTTGGGAATTTTTGAAGAATTGCACAAAGAGAAATACTTGTCAAAATCCAAAATTTTGCAAATGGGCTTAACTTTTCTTGGTTCAAACTTATTCCTCAGCTAATTTGGAACCTCCAAGCCCAATGCCACGAATTTTATCTTTATTTTTCAATTTAATTTGGATTTTAATCATTTAAAAGCAAATTAAATTAAAAATAAAGGTAGAAAATCAAAATTAAATGCAAATTGGATTTTTCTCTCATCCTTGAGGTCCAAGCAACTCATAAAAGCTGGCAATTTCGAAATTGACTTTGATTTGGCAAGAAATTGATGAAAATTGGATCAAAAAGGAAAGATTTGGTTTCATACAAAATCAAATATTTTTACATTGATTGATTCATTATTTGCTCTTGATTTATGACCTAAATCCATCCATTATAAATACACAATGCCTACACATGAAAAAAGAACAGAAAAATTGCCTCAAAGAACCCTAACCTAAGTCAAAAAAACCGTGTTCTTCAAGCAAGTGGCAGCCCTAGTTCTAGCTTGTTTCAGTCGATTCTAAGCCTTCCATTGCATTCCTTGAAGCCTCCTGAATCGATCCAGACCCTTACAAATCACAAAACCATCAAGAATTGTGAAAACACGATTTCGGTTTGTCCAACTTTTTTCAAAATTCGATTTTTATCATTCATGCATCATTAACCTGTTTTGATTGTTTGTTCATGTTTAGAATCAAGTTTGTAAGCTATCTGGGTGGTTTAATTGCATTTTAGGTGCCCGGATCGAGTTATGCCATAGCTAGGGTTTTCTGCTTCGAATTGGGGTTTCCTTAAATCCGTTAAATTGGACAAAACCAGCACCACTACCGTGTTTAGAATGTTGTTTGCAATCGATTCATGTATTCATAACTAATTTGTATTGCTTGTATGAGATTTTGGAAAATTGCAGGGGCCTTAGCGTCGAGCAAGACCGACGCTAACTGTTTGAAAATTCAAACGAAGAAGATGAAGTTCTTCGTGTGGTATTCTGATTCCCAGGAAGCGAATTCGTTTAAAAGCGTTTTGTTTCATTGTCCTAACACCAAACGCAGTTTGGTCCAGTGGTGAAGGTGGCGAGTGTTTTCCTTGGATGTCATGGGTTCGATCCCCAGCCATGACATATATTTTTGCTCCTTTACAAACTAACACTATTTTTCTATTTTCTTATTTTCTTTAATATTTTCATGTTAATTTAATTAATCTTCAAATAATTTTCTCATGCATTTAAAAAACTCCAAAAATATTTTCCTTTTGCATTTTAATCAGAAAAATGTTTATTTAATTTTTGACACTAAAAATAATATTTTTGCATGCATATTTTAATTAATTGCTAATTAACCGTTTAATTGACTTTTAATTGTTTTTAATTATCGAAATCGATTCCGAAAATTACCAAAAAATTATCTTATCATATTATTGTCATTACTAACTTGAAACTTTTTTTCCTCATTCAAAAATCATGTTTTTACTAACATTTTTCCTCTTATGCAATTTTCTCGTGTTTTCCGATTATGTATCTGCTTACAGGTTGTAACGTTTCGAACGATTTTTCTTGCTTTTCTTTTCATATTATGTAACTGCCTATGGGATGTAACAGTTTAATTAGGACTTTTATTTTCCGCACTCCTATTATGTAATTTCCCCAAAGCCATGTAATAGCGTAGGACTTTATCTTTCCGCACTTTACCTTTCTGCAATTTACTTTCTCTACCTTATAAACTGCTAGTAATTAGGCGTGTATAGCAAGATAAAATTGGACATAGATCACTTATAATGCAAAGATAAAATATATGAAATCAACACACTCTCTTCACACATGCACCCCTTAAGGTAATTCTCTCTCGTTGCCTTAAGAATACAAATGGTCAAGTCCCTCGAATGTAGAGGTATCCCAACACTGTTGCCTACAAATATATCATCATAGTCCCTTCGATACAAAGATCATAGACCCACGATGTCGCCTACGAATACATGATCTCGTCCCTCGATTGTTGCTTACGAAAAGTGATGATCGTCCCTTCGAATGTGCTAGGATACCTCCTACAAGTTGCCTTCTATAACCATTCGATGTCCCTTCGAATATCCCTTTACATCCAACGAATGGGGTTACCTACCAACTAATGGTATGGATAACACTATTCTAAAGGAACGTAAAATAAACACGAAAACGACCATTCTGAGTAGGTAATAAGACTTTTAGTTACTTGCTCAAACAAAATACTTTCCACACCACACACTTTTGTCAAAGTTCAAACTCTTTTCAAAATGAAACATTTCCGAACACTTTGTATACATTCCTACATGAATCATTACAAAGTCAAAGCGAAATGCCTTTTCAAAACATTTTTGTCGAACACACAGAAATCACTTTTTTTAAATGATCTAAAAGCAACTAAGAGCCCGTAGATAAATACGGATGGAAATGGGTGCTAATACCTTCCCTTTTCATAACCTTCTCCCTTACTCAGAATCTAACGAAGGTCTTTTCCTGTTCTTTTCACCTTCCCTTAATTGAATAAAAGAAAATTCGATGGCGACTCTTGCTATCCGCACATTTGCGATACAAAAATCTCAAAGTCAGTTCACCGTATTACACACATGCATGTATTTTTTGAAGGTATACACCATATGAGATGGCGCCTAGACTCATGTGAAATCTGGAAAGCCATCGCATATGACGCCTAAGTGCATTGTGTTTTTTTTAGTTTTTTATTTAAAATAATAAAGAATTTGTAATAAAATTTAAAAAAAAAACTAAACTTATTAATTTAATTAAATGATTATATGAGTCACCCATTGCTTCCTTGAAAGATGTTGAATAGATTGTTCAGCATGGGCAAACAGCAGGTTGTGGCTAAGTTGTTAATCTGCCTCAAAATAAAAATTTAGTTGGTTTATGGTTTACTCCCTATATGTCATAAAAATCTATGAAGAAATAAGTGGTTATCTGGCTCATCCAATAGGTTTTCCGCGGTGCATGATTTATTCATCCTAGTCACCCTAAAGTTGAGGCCAATAATGAAAAAGGTGTAGAGACAGATTGTCCAAACTTTGTGATGCACAGACGGATGAGCTAGAATTGGACTATTGTTAATGTTCATAGTTTTGTTCACATGTCAAAGTAATTTGTTTTTTTGTCTTTTTCAATTAATTTCTTCCACCCTGACCAAGGTGAAAGTGATATTGTTAGGAATTTTGTTCCAGATTTTAAAATCAATAATAAAAAAAAATTTATTCACTCTTTGATCTGTCTGTTTCTAAAACAAAACATAAATCAGTGTGAAAATTAATTCATAATAAACCCATTGAAAATAATGACCATACGTCTTCTCCCAATTTTGAATTCTCTGTATTCGAAATAGATGATGAGGAAAATAGTGACATTCTTGCAGAAATTTACCGGTTGCGCTTGAGCACGAGGAGAAGATCATTCATCCTTACAAAGAGCTAGTAGAGTTGATCGACTTGGGTTCTGAAGAGGACATAAAAGAAATCAAAATTGGGGCAATGTTGGGTCAAGAAGTCAAGAGAATATTTGCAGAGTTGTTGAAAGAGTATGTTGATATGTTTTCTTGGTCTTACCAGGATACTCCAAGGTTAGACACTAACATTGTGGAGCATAGATTGTCATTGAAGCCTGTAATACGGTGGGAGAACTGACTTGGTTGTTTTGCATTTTACCGTAAGTGTTGTGGTTCGCAAGAGTCGCCACCGAATTTTCTTTATCCAATAAGGAAAGATGAAAAGAACATGAAAGACCTTTTGTCGATTCTGAGTTTAGGGGGTAAGTTATGAAAAGGGAATGTTTTAGCACCCTCTTCATCCGTAGTTATCTGCGGGCTCTTAATTGCTTACCTCACTTTTTGAAAACTTGATTTTGTGTGTGTATGATTTGTTTGAAAATATTTTGACTATAACTTTATAATGATTCTTGTATCAGTCCTCAAGAATGTATACGAAGTGTTTGAAAATATTTATTTGAAAATATGAGGTGTGAAAAGTATTTTGTTTAATGATCAAGCAATTAAGAGTTATTACCCACTTAAAGGTCGTTCTTGTTATTTTCCTTCTTCTTTAGGACATTGTTATCCATATCATTAGTTGGTAGGTAGCCTCATCCATTGGATGTGAAGGGACAGATGTAGGATCATCGAATGGTCATTGAAGGCAACATTATAAGGATACCTTAGCAATTTCGTAGGGACGATCATCATTTATTCATAGGCAAAAACCGACGGACAAGATCATATATTCGTAGGCAACATCGGAGGATCATCAAGGGACTATGATCTTTATATCGAAAGGACTATGATGATGTTATTTGTAGGCAACTTTGCTAAGATATCCCTACGTTCGAGGGACATGCCCATTTTTCGAAGACAACAAGAGAGGATACCCTAGGGGTGCAAGTGTGAAAAGAGTGTGTTGATTCAAATATTTATCTTGGAGTTAGGGTTATTCTATGGTTGGTTTTAGATCTTGTCATACAATCCTATTAACCATACATCTAAGCAGTTTATATGTACAGAAAAATAAAGGTGCGGAAAATAAAAGTCATACGCTATTACATGGCTTTGGGACAGATACATAATAAGGAAGTGCGGAAAGGAAATTTAACCTAGGCTATTACATCCCATGAGCAGTTACATAATAGAGAAAATGCGAGAAGAATAAAAGCTACGCTATTACAAAAATATCTTCGCGACCTAAACATTGGTTTCTAATATTTAAATGCGAAAGAAATAAATAAATAATGAGAAAAATTATTTTAATAAGTGTGAAAAAGTTCTAACCCTAAGTATTAAAAGAAAGTATTTTTTTGGTATTTTTTGGAATTGATTTTAAATGAGAAAATCTAATTCTAAGTTAATTAATGATTAACTACGAAAATAATTTTAAATTAAAAGAAAAATAAAATATTTTTGTGTCTAAAATTAATTAAACATTTTTTAAACCTAAATCTGAAATTAATGTTTTTTTAGGGTTTTTAAAAGTATTAAAAATAATTTTGAAATAAAATTAAAAAATAAAAGAAATTGAAAAGAATTAGAAAAACATGAAGAAAATTAATTCTGAAAAAATGGTTTGGCCCTCCCAAGTGTTGAACTCATAACCTTGGGGTCACAGGTTCAAAAATTGGCCACTGAACCACATGCATGTGGTGTTAGAATCTCGCCTCCAGGAGTATATGTGTGTAAACCTGTAGAAATCAGAAAATTGTAAAAAAAAAAATGCAAAAGGCAGGGATCGAACCCGTGCCCTGAGAGAGTAAGAGACTAGCGCACACATGGTTAACCACTGGGGTGGTGATACATCCATGTATCAAACCAAACCCATAAATATATATGTGAACATTATTTCCAAACCCATTATTTTCGCGCACACATGGGTCCCTGAATTTCAAATGGTCCAATCATATGCCTCCCTCCTGCACATTATCGTCAACGTTGGTTAAGCCACCCTGGGTGGTGGCTCCGGTCGTCTTCTCTAATGAGGAGGAATTCAAAACCTGCCAAATATCAAAAATAAATGCAAATAAAGGACCCTACCCCCCTAACTCGAGGGCTGCGAATCGATTGGTGGTATTGGTTTGATCTGAAAGTCTCTGTATCACTAGGTTCGAAGCTTTCAAACTGTTATGCCCTAACAATGACATTTTCTTATTCATGCATCTAACCTTAAACCTAATGCATCAAATCGACTCTAAATAACATCATGAACATATATGAATGTATAAAAACAATTTATATCGTATGAATCAAGAGTTTGAAATCGATGAACAATACCAAACCGGTGCAATCGAGGGAGACGATTCTGGGATGCTTTGGGATCGTGTGAGTGCTTGGATCAACTCCTGGAAACTTCAGGAGAATGAATGGATGCTTGAAATCGATTGAAAGTGGCTGGAAAATTAGTTTTAAGTTTTCCCTAATCTTTGAATTTTTTGGAGAATTTACTAGGGTTCTTGAGGCAAGCAAATCGTGTCCTTTGCATATGACCTTGATCTTGTATTTATAATGAATGCATTAGGTCAAGTATTTGAGAGAGAAAATATTACATTCAATGTGAATATATTTGATTGAAAAATCAAATGGAAAGCTTCCAAATTTGGCCAATCACTTGCAAATCTTCCCTTGTGCGTCTTTGCCAGCTTTCATGGGCTTGTGTGGTTCTCAAGTAACTCAAAGATCACACGCCTTACACTTCTTCCTTATATTTTATTTTAATTAAATTTTAATTTTAATGAATTAAATAAAAAATAAATAGTAATGTGGTGTGTGGTTGGTCTTAGATTTCATGTACAATGTTAGAAACATGTTCCAAACATGAAATATAGGCCCATTTGGAAAGATTCCAAAATTGCTCAATATTGTTTTTATGCACTTTATCAAAATTGTCAAACTTGCACAAACTATATCTTGCTCAATTATCATCATTTTAGGATGATATTGGACTTCTTATAAATCTTAAGATGTCTTCTAAGAGCTCTTTTTGGTTTCATCTTCATTGAAGCTTCCATGTTCATGTACACTTCTTTGAGAAAAGATGACTTTTGTTGACTTTTGAAAGGACCTATAATGTCTTGGCTCATATCTCTCAAACGAATCATTTTTTGGGAAAAACCTATAAGGTACAAAGTTGTAGAGAATTGAATTTCCTTCAAAAAGAGATTTGGTTGAGAAATTTATGATGAAGTATGTGAAAGTTATGCTTGGTCAATTTTTTTTTGACTTCTCCTTAAGAAACCCTAATTTAGCAACTTTTGACTTTTGATGAATCTTGAGTTTTCTTGATGAATCATGATCAACCCTTGATAAAATGATGGATGTGACTTCAAAATCTTGATGTTGACCCAAAATGATGGATTTTGAGTGTATTTGACCATAGTTGACTTTTTGTCTAATACAATTGATTTTCAACCATATGAGCAAATGATTGAGCAAATTTGGGTTGTGAGGCTTGAAACATGATATGGAGATACTTTAGGACATATGAGGAGGCATGGAATTCACTTGAGCCTTTAGAAATCACTTTTTCTTTGAGAGAAACAAAACCCTAGTTGTGGGTTGATTGCTTTGGAGGAGGACTTGAATGGTCATTTCTTGGGTAGTATTGGACATGAGGAGATATCTTGACTTTAAAATGGGAGGGAAAATTTTGGGGTACAACAAAGCCATAATGTCTGCTTGTTATGCAGAAGTTGAGAAGAACTTATCATGATATGGAAATCAAGATCAAAGAGGAAGTGCTGAAGCAGATTGATGTTGGTTTCCTTGTTACATCTCTTTATCCTCAGTGGATGGCCAATATTGTACTAGTACCAATGAAAGATGGAAAAGTAAGAACGTGTGTTGATTATAGAGATTTAAATAAGGCTAGTCTGAAATATGATTTTTCTTTACCATACATTGATATGTTGGTAGACAATACAACTAAGTTCAATATCTTCTCCTTTATGGATTAATTTTCTGGATACAATCAGATAAAGAGGGAACCCGAGGACATGGAAAAAACAACGTTCATCACACCCTAAAACAGAGTGATTCCCTTCGGTTTGAAGAATGCTGGTGTGATGTACCATAGAGCAATGACTACCCTATTCCATGATATGATTCAGAGTTTGAGGAAGTATAAGCTCTACTTAAATCTAATTAAATGTACTTTTTTGGTGTTCGTTCAGGAAAGCTTTTGAGTTTTATTATCAGCCAAAGAGGTATTAAAGTACATCCTGATAAAGTTAGAGCCATTCAAGAAATGCTTGCGCCTACATTAGAAAAACAAGTCATAGGATTTCTTGTGTGTTTGAATTGTGTATCCATGTTTATCTCTCACATGATTGCCACTTGTGATCCAATTTTCAAGTTTTTGCGTAAAGATCAGGGTTGTGTTTGGACTGAAGATTGCTAGAAATCTTTTAATAGTATTAAAGAGTATCTTAAGCCTCCTATTCTGATCCCTCTAATAGAGTGAAGGCCTTTGATTATGTATTTGACTGTTTTGGAAGGGTACATGGGTTATGTATTTGGTTAGCAAGATGAGACAGGTAAAAAGGAGCACGTCATCTACTACCTGAGTAAGAAGTTCACGGATTGTAAGTATCGGTATTCCCTGCTTGAAAAGACTTTTTGTGCATTAGCATGGGATGCTAAGCGTCTCAGACAATATATGATAAATCATACCAGTTGGTTGATATCCAAAATGGATCTAATCAAGTATATTTTTGAAATCCTGCACTAACCGGAAGGATTTCTCGTTGGCATAAGTTGTTGTTTGAATATGATATTGAGTACCTTACTCAAAAATCCATTAAAGGAAGTGTGTTAGCAGATCATTTGGCTCCCCAACCAATTGAATATTATTAATCCATCGGGTTTGACTTCCCTAATGAGAATTTTATGTACCTTGAAGCCAAAGATTGTGATAAACCATTGCTTCAAGAAGGACCAGAGCCAGGATTCCGGTGGGATTTGATATTTGATGGAGCATTCAATGCATACTGTAAAGGGATTGGGGTAATTATA
Organism: Vicia sativa; assembly: GCA_021764765.1. Taxonomy (NCBI): domain Eukaryota; kingdom Viridiplantae; phylum Streptophyta; class Magnoliopsida; order Fabales; family Fabaceae; genus Vicia; species Vicia sativa. Next base: position 85,794,438 of record CM038795.1, read on the forward strand.
GTTACTCCGCATGGTTCTCACATCCCTTTCACTATAAGGTTGTGTTTTGATTATACTAACTTGTTGCCTAATATGAATAAATTTCTCAATATTCATATTTTGTGTGTTTCAAATATCTAATTTAGAATTTATGATCTCATAAGTATCAACCATACAATTAATTGTAGACATCTAAATAATGGATTTTCGAGTCCATTTTTTTAATCAACATATGCTACTTGATGTTCAATATTAATTTTAATAATATATGTGATACTTATCAAGAAACTTCTAAAACATGCAGAAATTGAGATCTTAGTATGAGAAAACAACTTCAGAAACTTCTGATTGTGAGTAGACAATAAACATTTGCATAATATTTTAGTTGATGCAACAATTAATGTCATAAAAAACACAATTTCTCACATTTTTATTTTCCATTAGAAGAAACACACAAAAATTTATTGGATTGAAGAAACTTCTGGTTCTTCAATAATAGTTTTCACATCATAATACATTTTGAGATGACCCAACTGATTTTGCCAACAACACTTAAGTGTGATTTGTAAACTTTTGGTTTACAATAATACATATGATTTTATTCTTCTAATTTGTATCAATCCAGAGAAAATAATAAAAACATTTGTATAAAATATATTCATCTAGATTGATGGTATACAATTTAATTATAATTTTCACATCTAAATCAACAGTTTCCAAATTTTGCTAATAATCACATAGTGCATAAGACACATTACTACATTTTCTTATGCTTTATGTATATAGAATGTAGAGTACAAAAATTGTTCAACAAATATAAATAACTCTACACATTTTATGCAAAAATTATAACTTTAATAAACAAATTTGAAATAAAACAAAATAAATATTTGTTTATTAAAAATTTAACAAAAGAGAAAAAAAAAAAAAATATATATATATATATATATATATATATATATATATATATATATATATATATATATATATATATATATATAAAAACATTATTTTTAAGAAAATAATTTATTCAATCAAATCACCATTAAGACTTATCTTTACAATTTAAAAATTTTAAAAATAAATATCAATCATATAAAAAAATATCACTTTATATTTGAGCAATTCATTTTATTTTATTTTTATTTTTATAAAACACACTAATAATAATAACACAAATTAATAACATCTAATTATTAAATAAATACATACCAATCTTAATTAAATTATCACAAAAGTAACAAAACCATAACATTATATTCTAAAACAAATATTAAATTAATCACATTAATTTTTCTATCTTCAAGAATGTTTTATATATTTTTCAGTAACTATATCAGAAATTCATATGTTATTCAAAAATTATATCAAAAATTCATTATTTTTCCATCCTTCAGTGATGCTTTATATCATAAATTTTTTTCCATCCTTCAGGAATATTTTATATGTTCTTTAGGAACTATACCAAAAATTTATTATTTTTCCATCCTTCGGGATGCTTTATATCATAAATTTATTATTTATACCAAAAATTCATTATTTTTCCATCTTCAAAGATGTTTTATAAGTTCTTCAGGAACTATACAAAAAAATTATTATTTTTCTATCCTTCAGAGATGTTTTATATGTTCTTCAGAAATTATATAAGAAATTCAATAAATTTTATGTTATTTTGATTCTTCCGAGATGCTTCACATGTTCTTCAGAAACTATATAAATTTATTATTTTTCTATCCTTCATGGATATTTGATAATTTCTTAAAGAATTATATAATAAATTATTATTTTGCTATCCTTCATGAATGTTTGATAAGTTCTTCAGAAACTATATAACAAACTGTTATTTTGCTATCCTTCAGGGATGCTTAGTGAGTTCTTCGAGAACTATATAATAAATATTATTTTGCTATCCTTTAGGGATTCCTCGTATAACATCATACCAAAACTCAAAGTGAATAAATTATAAATAAAAAAAACATAAAAGAAAGGATCAATATTACCTCTAATAGTTAGAATTTCAAATTTTTTTTCCTTTTTAAATTTGGTAGAGTTTCGTACTGTTAACGTGTTATGAAATAAAATAGGAGAAAGTAGATGAAAGAGTAAAGAGATAGATGAGAATAATTCTATATTTGTCGGTATATTTCTACAAAGAGATTGATGCTATTTATATGATATATGTAACAAATAAAAAATCAATATGAAATCTTCTAATTGATGAACCTACGTAATCATACTTTTTAATGGATTAAGTTATTGATTTTTTATTATTATTTACTTTTCAGTCATGTATTTATACATATTCAGTATGATTAGAAACAGTTAATACTCATTTTGCTCTAAATTATAATTGAGTAATTTTGTTTACATTTATCAAAATATATTTATAAAAACAAATTTTATTATTTATAGGAAAAATAAGAGAGCAAACACATTAAATATAATTTATATTTAATTTCACCATAAAAATATTAGAGTTCATTCGTAGTAGAACAGGTAGAGTTGTCAGTCCAACTTTAAAAATCATAAGGCCTCGGTCTTCAAATTAAAACTATATTTTAAGAGATCCTCTTTATATATTTAGTAGTGTTGATTTAGACTTTAAAAAACTCAAAAATATCCGTTAAATATGCACATTCGAACGTATTTTACGAATTTGAGATATATATATATATATTTTTTATTTTCAAGAAGATTTTGGATATGCATATTTAAAATAACTCAACATCTCAATTTTTTGTGATTTTATTTTGAAAAAATATTTATTTATAATATAATTAAAATTATTATTAATAAAGAGTAAATTAAATTTATAATGGAAAACTAAATATTAAAATAAGTGCAATAGTTAAATTTCTAATTATAACGATGAAATATAAAATATATAATTTAATTGTAATTTTATGAATAATTTAATTTTTTTTTTATAAATAATTTTTAATAAAAATATTAAAAATATTTTTTAATGGTAATTTAAAAATTAAATTAAATTTAGACAACACTTTTTAATTTTTATTATAGAATTAATAATTAATTGTAGTGTTTAATTAGACAATTTATTATATTAAATAAATATTTTATGTAAATAAATAATATTTTTTCTTTTCTAACCCACTACAAATATATAAAATTTATGTAAATAAGTGATAAGGTAATACAATTGATATAATTGATACACCTTGATTCTAATTGTTGGAATTAATTGAGTTATTTATGCATATTCCAAAACACTTCTAAGAGATTGAAAGGTTATTTCAGATATGCATATCCAAAGTCCTCTGAAAATAAAATATTAGGTTATTTCAGATATGCATATCCGAAAACATCCTTAAAAAACTGAAACTTGGTGCGATCAGATATACATATTCGAATTCTAAGAGTATTTTGGATTTTTCTTCAGATGCTTGTAAAAAGACTACTAGAAATAAATTCTCTTTTTAAAAGGTTTTTTATTCATCGTTGGACCCTATGGATCGCGCTTGTGTATAAACTATTTTTGATTATATGTAATGGTTATTTCCAAAAGAAAAGCCTTTTTAGTCCGATTTTAAAAAATTCACTACTTATTAACCATATTGTGGATAATCTATTAATTCTGTATAATTATAAATTTTAAAAAAATTATATTAATTTTTATATTTTATTATTCTAAAATAACACATTAATTTTTTTACTTTAATTTTTTTATTATATTCAATCTTTCTCTTTTAAATATTATACATTATAATAAACATTTTTTATATTCTATTAAATTTTTTTATATTAAATATTTTAGTATTTAAATAATTTGAACATCTATTATATTAAAGACATAGTATCTATAAAATTTAAAATATTATAATATTTAAATATTATAATATAATATTTAAAAATATATTATATTTAAATATCATAATTCTTTATTTTATTTAATATAAATATTATTGATTTTAATTTTAATTTAAATATATATATATATATATATATATATATATATATATATATATATATATATATATATATATATATATATATATATATATATATATATATATATATATATATTTATACAGGCAATTTCGTCCAAGTGTCAAAATTGTGGGGGTATAGGAATAAAGGTAGGGGTATAAGGTAAAATTCTGAGTGTTTTTAGTGCAATTTTAAAAACCCCAAGACCCATCGGAACCAATTCGTTTAGAGTCCACTAATCCATTTAACAGCTCTATTTATTAATAGGGACCATGATAATTCCCCATTTTCTTGTTGCATTTTCTTTTCTTTTCTTTTCTAGATTTTACCTTGTGCAACCAATTTTCTTTCTTCTACAACCTTCAAGAAATAGTAGAAAAATAATACAAAAATTTCAACATAAATTTAAAAATTATTTAATGCTAATCATGTCTTTGGAACAATCTTTAAATACTTAAAAAAAAATAATATTTTTTAAAATATATATAATTAATACATCGAAAATTAAAATAATTGACCCTTTAAATATTTGTTTTTGCGGGGACAGAAAATAGTTTAAGATATAAAAAGACTATAAACATTGAACTATAAGTAGTAGTAGTTTCTATTTGAGTGAGTGAGGGACCAATGAAGTCTTAATCTTGTCCAGTGACAGTGACTGCAGGATGAATTTGTGCCTCACCTGAAGGAACCTCTTTTCATCCAAAATACAATGCAATGAACTTAAAGTCTTACTTAGTGATTTGATGTTTCATCTAAAAACACTTTTGATAAAAATCACTTTCTGCTTGCTCAGTAGATTAGATTGCCTTCATTCAATACTATAATCTTCACTGTGGTTTTGTACCAATTAATTTAATTATTACAAAAAAATTTTTTTTATTTTTTAAACTATATAAACATATATGTTCTCTATTCCATTTCATTCTATTCAATTGAATGTCTTTTTTTACGGTCATCTCTCTATCTCTCTTCACCTTAGATTTTTAATTTATTTTTTAAGAAAAATAAACCAAAGACTATGATGCATTGATCAACACATCTAATGGTTCATTTGGTGCATAACTGCAGTGATTGCATAGAGCAGAGAAAAGTGACTATAGTTAATCCTAGTCAAGAAAAGATAAGAACAAGAGAGTATCTTTTTCATCCTTCAAAAGTGTAAAAATAGTTTTTAGACTCTAAATTCCACAATTTGTTTTTCAAGCGTTGAAATTTATAATCTAAAATATGAAGAATATGAAATAGCATCTCCTCGAATGTTCTAGTGATGTGATATTAATTAAATATTAAAATTATAATTATAATATCATTGTTGTTTTGAAGTTGATTGATGGGGAATTGAATACGTCTATCGGCATTGATTGATAGATGACGTTATTGTATTGCATGGATTGACACGAAGATTCATTTGAGTGGTGCCTTTAATTTTAAATAGATGGGGGACTTTAATCCTAATCAGGTGTGGATGAGTCCCTTCTTTTTTAGTAAATTGTGACTATCTCTTGAAATTATAATGATTTCTTTGAAATTATGATATATCATAATTAGACATTTGACCAAACATTGATATATATATATATATATATATATATATATATATATATATATATATATATATATATATATATATATATATATATATATATTCACATAATGAGAAACTTAAGCAATCTAATATCTTACATGATATCAATCCTAACTGATATTTCTCTATCTCTCTCTAAAAATCTATCAGTCGGCGTTGTGCCAACCATCTTCTCCATGCATATGTACCACTTTCGTCTACGGTGCTACCGTGTTACACTTTCACTGCATCGTCATAAATGAACGCACAACAATGTTGTGCACGTTATCAAACATGTTCTTTGCTCTTCCACATTTATGTTCTCCGTCTATGCTTCTTCCTCTCGCACATCATCTCATATTTCAAGCCCAGCAACATCGTTGATGATGATCATACAACCTTTGCTACCGATAGTGGTTCCTTCCAATTTAAGACCTACGAAAACAAGTCTTTCCATCCAATATATTTTGATGAAGACAAAGTACAAAGTGCAATTCAAACTATCCTATAAAAAGAATAGAAAAGTTTCAAGTACACTTTATCAAGCCTGAAGTACAAGACTCATCATGTGTATGAAAGCTAGCAACAAATTACTCAAGAATTATACTTTGAAGACTAGCATGGATCTTGAGCATTAGAGGTACGAGCATGTAGTCATTTTGATGACTCAGTGCTCAAAAATATGTCCTCATTTTCACTTGCATATAACATGGTTTCACTAAAGTATTGAGTCGTTTTTGGCTGGGAAACAAAGTTTTTATCAAAAAAATAGTTCAAGAAATCGATAACCCTACATGGAAAATCGATTTCCTCTTTGTAAACAAGCCTGCCAACATTTTTTCCATAAAATAAATTTCAATTATGAAAATCGATTACCCCATATTTGGAAATCAATTTCCTTCACTAACTTTTGAAAAATGAATTGCAATGTTTCACAGGAAATCGATTTCTTGAGTTGGCAGAGGCATTTTTGACTATTTTGAAATCTGAACGTTTTAATCATCTCATACCTTAACCATTTCTTATTTTCATTAAAACACACACATTCAAAGAGATGTTAAAGTACTATATATAGAATATATTTTCATATTTGAAACTCACCTCTTCCATTGCAATTTAACATCATATTATTCATTCAAAATTTCAAACAAGTGTTTTTGTTTTTGATATTTCATAAAGAATTTTTTTGCGTGTGTATTCATAATAATCCATAAAATTCATATCATTATCATAAACACTTGAGCACTATATTGTCATTATAAATTTCTTGTTTGTAACGGAAGATCAAGCTTTTTGTTTGATTCATATTCATCTACTTTCTTACTTTATATTTTTCCAGAATTGGTTGTAAATACCTTGTTGTTTTGGATTGTTGGAAGCAAGAGGTTGAAAGTGAGAGGATTGTTCTCATTCAACTTTATGTTTCATACGAGGGTTGTTCTTGTGATTTTGGTTGGTCTTGTACAATTCCTAACAATAGTGAAAACTCTTTCGTGTTGAAAGAGGACTGGACGTACCATCGAGTTGTGAGAGAAACCAGGATACATCACCGTGTCATTTATTTTTATGCACTTTATTGCTTTCATAACATCACCATGAACCAGAAAAATAAATCCAACATCACTAAATATCGATAAAATTTTAAAGTGCCTAATTCACCCCATCTTAGAAGCACTTATACTTACAAGACCGCCACAATCACAAGTTCAAAAACTTATTGTTAAGAAACGGTCGGAAATCGTATCAAAATGTACAAGGTATCATAGAAAAAACCATTTCTAAACATATTATTGAAAATCGACTAAAAACTAATGGAGATCAATTATTAAAAATTTACAAAAATGTCAAAAATATCCTAAGACATTAAAATGTCAAAAACTTATTTTTATGTATTTTTTATGAGTCAAAAGAATCGAAATTACAAATGAAATTGAATTGTATGAAGTCTTTGCTACATAGAATCAAGGGAGTGTAATAGCAGAATTTCCAAATGAACTGTAATTAGTTTACTGGGCTAGCATTGGGCTCAAATACGTAGGGGTACGGGTCAGAATGGCGCTAGGCCCACTATTAGTTCACATTTCATTCAGCTTAAGCCTGTTTGTTCAAAAACAATCTTCAAAAAAAAATGTCACGTTTTACAATTATGTGAATTATACTTTGTTTATCAATTGGTCAACATTCATTTTAAGACACTTATCAAACAAATAAAATAATAATAATAAAAACAAATTCCCATGACCAATTATGGAGTGCCACGTCAAGGGCACATGTAAAGGGGAAAAGAAGCTTACCGGAATCAGGGGCCTTCCGGTTGTCTTCTCTAGTGCATCGCCGCCGCCGGAATCTTCGAACCAACATCAACAATAAAATCAAGACGTCGTTCATCTCGGAATCTCGCCATGAATCTGAATCTGATCTCCATTTTCAACGAATCAAGAGCAAACAACAAGAACTCTCAGCATGAAATTCAGATCTATTTAGCTGTCGTGAACGAGTTTCGCGTGCTTTCGCCATGAAGAGTTCTTGATTATCTTGTCGAGTGCAGGAATGACAAGCTGACTCGGATGGGAATCAACTTCTGAAGAAGCCATTCTCGAGTTAAGAGCGAGGTGTGACTCGGTGATGTTGATATCTTCGGTAAAGACAGAATGCGAGCGAGTTTTCCGTTAAGATCTTGATACCATGAGCTTGGTGGAACTCGTCCTCGTGGTTTGACAATGGAGGTGAGTTGACTTGGTAAGTTCCTTTTTATTTTTTCTCTTGTTGAAGAATGAAAGAGAAACGGTTACAGTGAGAGGGAAAAAGAAGGGTGGTGGATGGAGCAAAGAGCGGAATGTGAGAGGAAGAAGATGGATTGTTAGGAGTTGGTTATGATGAGAGAACCGTTTGTTACGACGAAGGAAAGAATGGTGGTTATGGATGACAGAGGAGGAAGGTGGTGAAAGAGTGCTTCCGTTAGCTTTTTCTGGTAGCGAGAAAAAGAAGGTGAATGTGGGAGAATCTTTGTTGTAATTGTTTTTTGCAAGTTTGTTAGAGGTTGTTGCAAGAGTAGAGAATGTGGTGGTGTAGTGGAAGGGAGTATGAGAATGGTGGAGGGAGAAAGACGGTGATGAAGAAAATGGCGGAGTATGGTTAAAGATGGCGGTTGCGGTTAGGGAGTGACGATGATAATTATCGTGGTCTGAAATTGCAGGTGGTTGTTGTAACTGCCTTTTCTTGTTTGTTGAGAAGATTCCAAGAAGAATATAGAGTGAGGCATGATGAAGAAGAGAATGGCGGACAAAAGAGAATGATGAGGGTCAGAAGTATAGTCACACAATTCGCAATTCGTTTTGGTACGCGATATGGGTACGGGTTCGCGGTACGCGACATCAGAAGAATTCGGTACATTTAAGGATATAGAGCTTCGGTATGCGTTGGTTCGTACTATATGTCAAGCATTGGCGAAGCCAAGCCCCGGCCAGGCTGGGCACCTGCCCAGGCTCCTCCACGAGTCGCCATCAAAATCTGCCCATCGCCACCGTTGAATTGTGAGGGTGGTGAGATGGAGGGTAAGAGGAGGAGAGGGTGTTTTGGATGGAGTTCCGGCAAAGAAGTTGGCGCGCGGAGTTGGTTTAGATGGTTAAGAAAATTGTGGATTGTGGTTGTGTACTTGTGTATCAGTGAGTCATGGTTTTGTCATCAATTTTGAGGTAACGAAGTCTCATTTCTCGAGTGTTTCATTTTCAATTGATAATAGTTTTGGATATTTTGATCCCATTGGAGCTTCAACATTAGATGATGGAGCTTTGCTTGCGCATTTGTTTTTCAGATCGATCTCAAGAGGATTTGCATTTCCTTCGCTGTCACCGTATTTGTGCTGCCATTCACGATTTAATTGCAGAATTGAGGTTCCTTAATGGATTCACGAGTTAAATAGAAAAGGTGTTTTAATTGAGATGTTGGTCGGTGTTGAAACTGACAACGAAACTCTCAGCGGTAACAACAAGATGCAATAGCTAGAATCACCGATAGTGCCTTGTGCCATTGCATTCAAGGTGTTTGTTAAAATGTGGAGCTGAAGATCACCTCAACACAGAGATAGTTAATGAAGTTGTTAGACTCTTTCTCTTTAGCTTGTGAGTTGTTATTTTTTGAACAACACTCAACCTTTTGTGTCTCAAATGGTGTTTTAGTTGATCGCATTTGAGCTATAAAATGATTGCTCTTTAGCTTATGCTTTGCTTGTGTGGCTCCTATAGTATCTTTAGACTAGCTAAAATTAGATTCTCTCGTGTTAGCTTCAGATTGTGCAAACTGTTTCTCTGTAAATATGAGTTATGAGATTGTTGGAATTAGCATATATGAATCAAGTAGTATGAATGGTGATTTCAAACAAGATGCATAAGTCGGTTGTGGTAGAGAGATTGTTTTTTCATCACGCATTATTCAACAGATATGTTGAGTGCATTTCTATGTTCATGGCTCATGGTGCGAACAATCTTTGTAACATTGGTGACGAGTTCGATTGGATTCTTAATACTTCCATCAATAAGTTCTTCTTTGAATTAGAAATTTAGCAGGTTGCAATTTTTCAACAATTAGAACATAAGTGTTTTGGGAGTATCTGAGAGTGAGCGTGCATGCTTTTGGAGCTTGACTTCTTCCCTGTGTGCTAGTTTTTTTTGTGTTGATGGTATAATGGCTTTGGGGAATTCTGTCTGGACCTTTCTCTTTTCTGCTATATTTTTAGGTTCAAGTGTAATGTGCACAAAACAAAACCTTGTATATTTTAGCCTATATTTTTGTTAACAAAATCACGAGTCTCTTTAATTTTATTTGATGACTATTTATATATTATGTACAATAAGTTTGCGGTTTTTAAACTTTTGCCCAGGCTATATAATTTTTCTGGCTTCGCCACTGATGTCAAGGTAGCATGCCTCCTCTAAAAATAATGTTACAAATTTGAGAAAATAAATAGAGTAGTTTAAAGCAATTGTATATAATAACTCAGTCCTACATCGGCTGTGTTTCACAAGTTGCGAGAAGAAACAAGTTATAAATAAAGCAATGCAATTACAGTGAAAATCAATGTGGGTTGAGCAATGTTGTATGTGTGGCTGCTACATTTTGTAAGTTGCACGTGGGCCCAAACAATAATAATAAAGTAGTTCAAATATTTGTAGGCCTATGTACATAGCAAGTAATAATAAATTAGTTCAAATTTTTAAGGAAACATGTAATTTGCTGGGTTTGTTGTTTTTTGCGAATTTTTAAAAAATTATTGCGAATTAATACGCAAAAGTACCGCGAACCGGTACTCAAGTACCAATTCGTGGTTCGTTAGTGAAGTCAGCGAATTCTGTGACTATGGTCAGAAGTTTGTTATGATTCAATTATGGTTAAGAGTGATTGCCTTCACAGCGGTGAATATCCCTGCAACTTGTTGTCTGGCTCCAATCGAGTGAAATGTGGCTCGTACGTACCTATAACATGCCCAAAACATGCAAGCATAGTGGAAATGTCATAATACGATTTTCTGGCCAGATAAATGACATTGCAGAATAGCCTTGGTCCCTCCATTCTCTCCTGATAACTTGAAATATACGCCTCCTCGAACTACGATTCAAAAGTCAAACTCGTAGAGAAAATTTGTGTGAACAACTTTCGTGTTGAAAGTATTTCGAACCGATGTCCGTAGCATGCCTGAAAATATCCCTTAAGATCTGAAATTGCAATCGACAAAATGTCGGCGATGTCGACAAATATTTCCACAACTGTATTTTCCAAACTTAATTTCTTTATAACTCCCGATCCAAAGCCCGAATGAATTCGATTTCTTCATCAAAGTTGTCGCCTGCCGCGATATGAATAATTTTGTAATTGGACATTTTTCCGTACGGAGTCGATAGCTATGAGAAAATCGAACCCGAAGTCGTCAGCTTGACCATATTAAAAAACATTAAGAAATTTTTCTAAGTATTGAACATTGTAAACATGACAAACTCATAATTTCTGGGCTTCGTAACTTCCGATACAAGTCCCGAAGGAATTCGATTCCTTCGACAAAATTGTAGACTGTCGTGAGGTGAGCAATTTTGCAGTTGAACATTCTTTGATTCAGAGTCGATAACTAAGATAAAATTGAATCCGAAGTCGTAAGTCTGACTATATAAACAAACACTCCAAAAAATTTCTAAGTGTTGAATACATGAAAATGATAAATCCTCAACTTCCGGACTTCGTAACTTTTGATCTGAGTCCCAAATGAATTCGACTTCTTCGAAAAAGTTATAGACTGATGTGAGATGAATAACTTTCTTTTTAAGCATTTTATGAAACGGAGCTAGGAACTAAATGAAAATCGAACCCGAAGTCGTCGATCTGGCCACGTAAAAACTTCAGCAAAATTTCACTAAGTGTTGAATACATGAACATGATAAATCCTCAACTTCTGGGCTTCGTAACCTTTGATCTAAGCCCGAATGGGTTCGATTTCTTTAGCAAAGTTGTAGATTTGCGCGAAATGAACAACTTTGATTTTGAACTTGATGTGAATCGATGCTTGGAAACGCATGTAAAATGTCTCCGAAGTCGAGTACTTGAACATGTTGAAAAACACTCAAAATTTCACTAAGTATAAACTTCAAAAGTTGTGAATATTAAACTTCGGAGCCCCATAACTCGAAATCCGGGCATTTTCACAGAAATCCTCACAAGAACAATTTTGAAGTACGAAATGCATAGTTTTAAAACCCGGACCGTTCAGGCCAGTTAGACCGGTTTGACCGTGAACCGAAGAGTAGAGCGGTCTAGTTAGGTCATTGGACCATTGTTGCAATTGATCCAGTGAAAATCGATGTGACCCGACCGGTTCATTGGTCAAACCAGTAAATCAGTAGATTTCTTGATCTGACGGATTGATCTTTTTTATATTTATAATTTAGCTCAATTATAATTTTGATCCCCTTATTATCATTTTTATTAAGTTTTGAGTCATTGTTTTAAAATTCAATTTTATAAATATTTATAATTATATTTTATAATTATTCAATAATGTTAAAATTTTATGAATGAAATTTTATTAAATTTTAAATATAAGATATGTAACATTTCAAAACTATTAAGGTTGTAGTTTTATCAACTACAACACGACAACACGAATACACAGGGGCGGAGCCAAGATCAAAATCAAGGGGATTCCCATAATGAGTAAAATATACAAAAAAAAAAAATATATGGAAAAATTAGTGACAAAAATATGATAATATTACTTAATAAAAATGTGCTAGTATTTCAATTACAACTCAAAATTAGACAACAATCTAGTTTAATCGTAAATGCATTCTTCTCTTGTTCATTCCTTGAAAATGCTTGATGATATCCATATCCATGGATTAGCCATTCTACTTCTCAACTCATTCTTAACATATTTCATCCCTGAGAATACTCGCTCAACACTTGCAGTGGCCACCGGTAAGGACAAAGCTAGTTTGATAAGTGTGTACACAAACCTAAATGTCTTATGCTTCTTTGTTCGAACAAGAGTCCTACAAAGTTCCGAGATGCCATTCAAATTAGAAAAGTGATCGTCCATCTTGACACTCTCAATATAAGTCTCCAACTCACTAGACAATTCCTTATCTGTAATATCCTCAAAGTCATTTGGGTACAATCTTGTCAATCTCACAAGTGATTTAATGTCAAATGCTTCAAATGAATAACAAGGACTCAAGCAAGCAACACAATTGATCAACTCGGTATTTTCAGGTGTAAACCGATCATTCAACTCTTTCAATACCACATCTATGACATGTAAGAAGCAATCATTCTTGAAATAATGAAAATTTGTAACAAAAGGAGCAAGCCGTTTGGATTTCTTATCTTTCACATGAAGCCACAACTTGGTCATAAAGTGTTTCCCATCCACCATCTCTAAATTCTTGCAACTTTTTCTTGCATATTTGGACAAGTTCCATGGCATGAACAATATCTTGATCCCCCTTTTGCAATGATTGTGACAAATTATTTGTCAATGATAAAATCTCAACCATTAAGTGCAACATAAACACAAAACCAAAAGTTTGCATGACAAGTAACAAACTTTTTGGTTCACCCTTAGAATGACTATCACTTTTCAAATCTTCGAACACTTCAATAATAGGAGTAAACAAATCAACCAACCTATTAAGAGTTTGAAAGTGAGATCCCCAATGTGTATCACCCGCTCTTGCAATGGATAACTCTTGATTTAAACCTGTACCAGTTTCCACCAATTCTTTTTCAATTAGATTTGCAAAATGTACAACTTGTTTATTCTGAAGTAGAGCTTGTCTTTTG